>ML413818.1:560-17265 GCA_005239525.1 Nicotiana knightiana
TTCTAATCCATTGTCCAAGATGTGGTCTCTCCAAGCTCCAATCCATCGCCACGTAAACATTGTTAGCACCCTTCCAAACTTAGGGTGTCGCATAATTCAAGGCGAAGTACGTTGAGGGAAACAAAACAACAATCGAGGGCGAGTTTTCACGACCCAAACTGGAGGATCATGACTAGCACCCGTGCCATACTTGCCGAGGAGCAACGTACATTTTATCTAACCTTCTTTATTATCTTTAAGGGTCGACGAGATCAATATAAATGGTAGATATGGATCATGAACAATCAACAATGAAAGATAATGGCATGAACATACATCACATGGGATGACAAGACTGCTAAGAAACTACATATAAGGTACGAGCTACAACGCTGCCATGAAAGACAATACAACAAAAATTAGCTAAAAAGGCATACCAAACTATACATGAGTCGATACCTTTCTATGATCCTCTAAAGGAGCATAAGTGATTCAAAATTTCCAGAACAGGGCCCCGAGATACCCATAATATCTATAAGAAAAATTCATACCAAGACTATGGCAAGTCCAAAGAAGGGATCTTGCCAATAAACCGCTGAACGGGAAGCCTACTGTGGTGGGGGAGCTGCGTCTACCTGTCTATCAGGGCATGCAACACGACATGCAACGTCCACAAATAAAAAGGATGTCAGTACGAATAAAGTACTGAGTTTGTAAGGCAGGAAAGCATAAGTAAGAACAGTAATGTAAACAGGGATAAAGTATATACAAACTCTAACATCTAGGTACCTCTATGGGATACTGACATGAAATGTGGGATACATACATAAACTTTTAAAACATACGCCTCTGTGGGAAACATCATCATCATATCGTATCCGACCGTAATAGGTTTGGTAAAATATACCTAGCCACGTGGAGCCCGGTAAAACCAAACTGATCAGTGGTTGCACAATAGGTGCCGTACCGGACAGACTATAGCGTGGCTCGGTAGAGTAACATAGATACATATTTATATAATGCATGTAGGACTCATTGTAATCATATCCTGAACCTTTCTGAGTGACGTAAGGTCGATAGTCTCCGTACACGTTATTAGGACTAACTCTTCATCAAGAATCCTATAAGAATTAGGAAGTACAACCAACATTGATAACATAAAAATAAGAGAAGCAACCTCAACATCCATTGTTCCATAATAAGGGAAACAATGTAAGTACTGCTAGCTTCTAAGAGTATTTATTTGCTGCCTTCCATCACCTTAAGGAAGGTACGGGTATTAACCAAAAGGTCCCTTTGAGCAAGTGGAAAAGGTTTTGGTATAAAAAAGCGTTAATGTATAAACCTTCCCCACTTTGAAAGAATAAGAAATCAACGCGCCTAAAGTCGACACATAATCCTAACCGGAGTTATTCCCGAGACAACTTGGTGGTCGAGTGATCAAGAAGCTATATTCTCCAAGCTTAGAATCGACAAACTTGGAAGGGCCCCCCAGCTCGAGCCGTGGACAAAGAATCTTCCCACCAAGGAGAGATGGTGTCCACAGAATGACCAACGTATATAAAGCTCTCCTAAGAAACGACATCTCCTTTATGTCTCCAAGAGGGCCCCGCTTCGTTAAGGATGTCCTCTTCTGAAGAGGATCTTCTTCGCTTATTCTCCTCCTCTGGGCCTTCCCTCTCCTCGAAGGGGCACGGTCTCATTTCGGAAAACCTACCAACACCTGCGGTGGAAAAGGTAGTATACACAAAAGAAAATATTCATCAAAAGTGCAACCACACGGCTCGTACCATGGTGCTTCGCTTCCCATCTGCCCTTCGACAGATCATGCCACTTGCATTCGTCGTATATTGAGAAAGCTTCCAACCTCCGAGTCTAGTCCACAAGATTGGGGACCTCCCCCGGAACCCACGAGACCGCTAAAAAAGAAAAAAGGAAACACTCTTACAAATCAGTGAAAGCAAGAGACAGTAAGGTACGACGTGGAACTTATGCCTGAAGTTCCATTTTTTGGGAAACGGTAAGAACTTTTCTGGGATGATATCGACGGTCCTCACTGGAACAAATAGACTTATCCATCCTCCATTTCTGTCCTCATCATCATTGGCAATGAATAGTCTGGTGGACCGGTGTCGTAACACAATCAGGCCTCAACAAAGATGAGACTGATATAATATGTTAAGGTTGCTGAGGGTAAACTCGAGCTCAGCCTTTTCGGTGAAGTACCTCATCATCAGTACTATCCACCAAAAGGGCGGATGAATCTTCACCAAGGTGACTCGGTACCTTTTACAAAATTCGACCACGAGTCGGTCGAGGGGAGCTAATGTAAACGGGTACGTATACACGGTCAAGTATCCTTCTACATAAGTCATAACGTTCTCTTCTCGAGAGGGTATCTGCATCATCACATTTTACGCCTAGCTACAGTCTCTCCTCACATCCTCGAGGTGGTTTTCTTCTATTGATCAGACGAACCTCAAAGCATGCTCTTGATGGCCCGGGGCATCGAAGGGTTTCTCTAATGCGAAGTCCTTCTTCGGAGCAAAGCAGTACAAAGTCAACTCACCATACGCCGGCGGTATACTACTGGCCAGCTTAAGAGTAGAGGAAGAATTCCCTTCTTCTTGGTGAACAGATTCGGGCACGGCAGCCATAACTACTCAAGTAGGGATAAGTAGGAAGGGATGAAAGTAGTTTTTGCAAAATGGGAAAGGGATGAGAGAGTTGAAAGGAAAGCTAAGTTTTGCAAAGATGCAAGAGTTAGAATGAAGAAGGAGCAAGAATATATATATATATATATATATANCAGTACAAAGTCAACTCACCATACGCCGGCGGTATACTACTGGCCAGCTTAAGAGTAGAGGAAGAATTTCCTTCTTCTTGGTGAACAGATTCGGGCACGGCAGCCATAACTACTCAAGTAGGGATAAGTAGGAAGGGATGAAAGTAGTTTTTGCAAAATGGGAAAGGGATGAGAGAGTTGAAAGGAAAGCTAAGTTTTGCAAAGATGCAAGAGTTAGAATGAAGAAGGAGCAAGAGTATATATATATATATATATATACAGAGAGAGAGAGAGAGCGAAAAGTGGCCAACCAACTGCCTTGAAGGCCATCAATTTCTGACAAAGTCGTCATAAACGTTTTGGGGAAGTGTACCGGTGGGGCCACATTGCTCAGTTCACGATCACGTCACATAAATGATACCGTCATATGGCATTCGGGGGGTCAAAGCTCAGATCCCAACCTAGCATCGAGAAGGCGTCCGGTCTTAGGGGGATCTACTATTGTAAGTGTGAGTTTCGAGGAGCTAAGAATCGAGGAATGAAAGTCGATTGGCGCGTAAACATTACGAGACAAAGTTTTTGCAATATATGACAAGAAGTATTCTATTTCAAAAAATATATTTACAGAGGTGTCTTTTACAAAAAATTCCTCCAAAGGGTCCCATATGCAGAAAGAGAAGAAAGAAAATAAACAGGAGAGTCTACTCTTCGCCTTCGCCATTTTCTGAGCCGTTGTCAGAGCTCTCGTTCGACGTAGTAGGCATTTCTATTTCTTCCTCCAAGGCTCTGGCTTCTTCGACCTCAGTAGAAAGATCGATGCCCTTAGCGCTCATTTCCTCGAGGGCTTGTTTCCTGGCTTGAATACAGGCATAAGCAACTGCCCTAGCCAACCTTCGCTCGTCCTTCTCAGATATCTCCCTGGCCCAATCATTTGCAATAGCAGAGTCTCTCTTGTATGAGGAGACATATTCAATGGCCTAAAATTAGGCAGCAGATAGTGCAGAAGCCTCCTCTTGAGCACCTTGAAAAGGGTATTGAACCCAAGATAGCTTCTCCCGAAGTGCCTCCCTCTCCGAAGCCGCGACATCATTAAGCCGAGCAAGCTCTAGGATTTCGGCACCCTTGACCACAACCTCCTCTCGAAGACGCTCCGCCAGGGCGTCCTTCTGCTTGATATGAAAAGCATAAAATAAGTCGGTCAGCACAAGACATTGCAACTTAGATAAAAGTATGGGTACCAGCATACCTTCTCGGTGAGGTCGGCCCTCTCCCAAAGTGCTCTCTCCAAGTTTGCCCGGAGGTTGGTTAGTTCATCCTCCTTTCGAGCACATAGAGCCTCCAGCTCGACAGACTTCGACATGAGCTTCTGAAGCTCCTCTCCATGATGAGTCAACTCATATTGCATCTTGGAGAAGGCTTGGTCATACAACTTATTGACGTGCAACAGAGGAAAGGGGAAATAAGAAAACATGAATAGAAGATCTAAAACTAGCATGTTACTTCTCAAAAGTCACCTGCTCTTGGAGCCTCTCAACTTCCTCGAGAGAAACTGGGGCATCAACATCGCTCTCCTCATCAACCCGAACGCATCATCCTCCCCACGAGAGGCTCTAGACCAGGAACACCCGTAACTTTAGCATCCCGTATCTCCCCCTGAGAAAACGACGAGCCTCATTGAAATCCTCCGGCGGGATCGGCCTCTATCGTGGTTTCTTCCCGATCCCAGAAAGCTCAAATAGAAAGCCCTCCGAGCTCCTCACCACTGATTGTGCCATGTCGAATGAGCCTCTCGGGGACTGCGCCCAAACCCTCCACGAGGGTCTCCTCTAGGCATGGAAGGTCCGCATCAGCCGCATCTAGCTCAACAAACGAACGCCCAACAACTCTTGATGCATCAACACTTCGTTTCCACCTTTATACCAAAGGGCAGACGTCGTCGCTTTCTTCCTTGGACCGCAGGCTCTCAGTGGCCGTCGAGGACAAGACCGTGGCATCAGTTTTAGGCTTCTGAGCCTTTGTCCTTTTTGATTTTGGAGACTCTTCCGTGGCCTCCTTCTTCCTTTTCTTATCTTTGGCGGCTTTCGGGGCCCCTTCCTCTCCAGGTGGAGGTGATCTCATCAACACGCCTTCACGGAGGCCTGCACAAACGTGTTATATTAGAAAACATCATCATCGAAAGTTCTTGCAGATAAGGAAAAAACAAATGGCAAATGTAGCATACCATCGTTCTTTGCCTGCCACCTTGTCTTAGCCAACTTACGCCACACGCGTTTGTTATATGGGAAGGCGGATTCCAAATGCCTGATCCACCACGGAAGGTCCTGGACCGCGCTGCAAAACCAGACAGTGGCTCTACAGTCAAAAGAAAGAATATTCAGAACCGTTAGAAAGAGAAAAGAGGCGGTAAAGCATAATTAACATAAGGGCACTTAAATTTCATGTTCCACTCCTCCGGGAATTGCAGTATATTAGTGGGGATGACATCCAATGTTCTAACTTTGATGAATCGGCCATCCATCCCCGATCCTTATCCTCGTCAATGCAGGCGAGGAACGCCTTGGTAGATTGGCGGTGTAGTTTAATCAGGCCCCCACGGAAGAGGCGAGGGCTGTACAGTCTAATTAAATGGTCGAGGGTAAAAGTCATTCCCTCGACCATATGGGCAATATCTCAAAACATGTATACGATACTCCAAAAAGAAAGATAGATCTGACCGAGTGTCACTCGGTACTAATGGAAAAAATCAAGAATCACCGGGTCAATTGGTGGAGAAGAAGAATCGACGAGACCTAAGGTGAAGGGATATGTATATACTAAGGAAGCCAGCCTTGTGTGTAGCTATGCTCTCATCAGCCATAGGAATATCTACTCGAGCTGCCTCCCCCTAGCGGTATTCGAGTTTTACCTTTTCTACATCCGATGCTACACTTATGTATCAGGATATGGGCTTGCATCGACCTGGGTAGAAGGTGGTTTTGTATTGAGAAGTTGGAAATGGTGTCAAAAGGGCCTGGGGTGCATTTTTTGATGGTAGGAGGAATTTCGGACGTGACGAAGAGGCGGCTCCCTCTTTTTGTGGAACCGTTTTTGAAGTTTTGGCCATGATAATAATCGAGTTTTGAAACGAGAAGACGAGAAAACGTACGCAGGAAGAAGATAAAAATGGAAAACACTTAGCTAAATTTGAAGGTTTGGAGAAGATGAAGAAGATGCAAAACTATGAAAAGCCACGAGGTTATAGTATTTACAGAGGCCCTTTGGGCATGCAAGAAGCGGAAGGGTCGAAATCGTGACGGTTCATGGGCCTCTCGAGAATTGTGTTTGACAGCAACCTCTGTGCAGCTTTTTATGTCGCATCATTTAATGCTATGAAGGCAATGATGTCATAATAGGAGAGTCTAAAAGACAAAAGTCAAGACCGTTTCTTATCTCTAATAAACGCATGGACTATCTGTATACGGCTAAAATTGGAGAGCCCGATTTTATGGTCACCACGATGCTCAGAAGGCTCGAAGGTTCAAGTTTTGGCATCAAGGGGTCATATCGAAGGCCCTCGACAAGTGTAAACTGAAGATCAACATAGAAAGGAGGGATACGTTCGAGGGGCACGTGGTTAAAGCTGACAAAATATACAAAATAGTACAAGCCCGTACCGTGGCATTAAATGGATGTACCATCCATATTTCTTTGCATTTATTACACATGTACTATGTTGGGATTCCCCCTCATATATAAAGGGAACCCTTGTCACTTTGTAACACACATGATACTCCATATACAAGAACAAGAACATCCTCTTACCTTTAACTACAAACATTCTCTACAATTGCTTCTTTAATTTATTGCTTCTCATTTATTGTGTTCTTGAGTTATTCTTCATTTGTTACCATTCCTTGTCGATAGCCCTGTTATATTCTTGTCGATAGCCCATTGTCAAGCTTCTAAAGCTCGACCTCGAGGCCCTCACCGACCACCCTCGAGACCGATCTCTCCGCTTGTGATAACCCAAGGGGTCATTTTATGAATTTAGACTCTGTTCTAGGCTTATTAGCCATAAAAAGATTAATTTTAACTACCTCGATTTGTGTGCGCAGTCCGGGCGTGAAACCAAAAAGCTTTTATGTTAAAATATAAGAAATAATAATTTTTAGAATTACAAAATTTGGTTTTAGTTGACTTGAGTCAACATTTTGAGTAAACGGACTCAAATCTGTGTTCCGACGATCTCGGAAGGTCCGCAGTAAAATATGGGACCCGGGCGTATGCCCGAAAATGAATTTCGAGATCCCAAGCCTTAGAAATCAATTTTTTAATGAAATTATTTTGCTGAAATATTTATGAAATAATGAAAAGAATTAATGTTTGAAATCATTGGTATCGGGCCCGTATTTTTTTTTCGGAGCCCGGTACATATTTGTTATGATATTTAGGCCTTGCCTGTGAAATTTGTTAAAAATCAGAGTTCGTTTGACGTGAATCGGACATCCGGTTCAAAAGTTATGAACTATAAGTGTTCTTCAGGAAAATCATGAGTTTTGAGGTTTAATTCGTTGTTTTACATGTTATTTTCATGATTTGATCACACGAGAAAGTTTGTATGATGCTTTTAGACTTGCGTGCATATTTGATTTAGAGTCTCGAGGGCTCGGGTGAGTTTCAAATAGGTTTGGGTTGTGTTGCGCTCGTTCTTTCTTATGCTTCGACGTCGTTTCTTCAAATATAAATGATATCATATTGAACAAATGAGCTNGTATAATAATTATGGACCTGTAGAAAAAAGAATCATCAAATTTGGACATCGTATGAGGATTTTATGGCCATTTTACCTAGGTTGCTAAATCTTTCAGGTTATTTACAAATTTGCCCCTGACGGCGTATTAAAAACCTGCACTATTTGCAAATCTTAAAACCTACATATCGCCTTCATTATAAGGTCAAATTGAGTGATTCAAAAGCCTAAATTCATTAAAATTTCACAAGGAATCCATTGGACACATAAATATCGAGTTTAGGGATCGTTTGGGATGAGAAACGAGGCAGAATAGCTGGCAGAAAATATATTAAAAACGGGCAGACCTTTTCCTTCTCCAATTTTTCGAGGTTCCAGCCCTAAAAATTGAATTTTTATATCAAATTAAGGTCGGATTTCAAAACTAATAGCATATTTGGGTTCGTGGGTGAATGGGTAAACGTAATTTAGTCCGGACCCCGAGTTTAGACCAAGCGGGCCCGGAGTCGGGTTTTCACTTTTTTTTTTTTAGAGAACTTAGGAAAAATTATTTTCAATAAAGTAAGTTCCTTTAGCATTATTTAATGATATTAAGTTAATTGTGATTAGATTCGAGCAAGTTAGAGGTGAATTCAAAAGGAAAAGCGATAATTGAGCAGTGAGTGGCCTGCGGAATTGAGGTAAGTGTTTGGTCTAACTTTGACTTGAGGGAATAGGAATCCCCACTTGTTTGCTATGTGAAATGCATGGGCGTGGTGTATAGGTGAGGTGACGAGTATCTATGCACCACCCAATTTGCTTGTTAAGCATGATNTTCCCGTTCCCAACTTAATTGATTCTTGTCTTAATTGTTCTATGTCCATTATTGTTTCTATGACTACTTGGTCTTGTTATTTTATTGTTAGATATTGTTGTGGTTATTTTGAAAGAGTATTGGTTATTTTAGCTGGATTCCTTGTGGTACAAAGCAGTTGAGCAGTTTGGCATTGTTTTTACAAATTATACATATGTATATGTTCCTATTGGTTCCATTGTTGATAACATTGAGGAAGTGATGAGGAATGCAGTTTACTATTTTATGGTTGTTGAGGTTTACGTGGTTGTTGGGTTTCAATTGATTGTTATCAATTGTTGTGTCAAGTGAATTTAAAGTGTTGGTTGCTCTTTTGATTTTTATCATGGTACATAAAGACTGAGCTGGGTTGACAGCGTTACGGTGTTTATATATATTCTGGTTGGTTTTATTGTGAAATGATATTGGTTAAAGCTTACGAGCTATACGGTTTTCTGTTTGAAATTGTGGAAATAAAAGTATTGTGAAAGGCTTGGCCTGAATTGTGAAAGTCTCATAAATAAACTGATATGATATGTCCGGTGGGAGCGGGTTGCACGCCGCAACAATGAGTGATAAGGGTGGATAGGAGGGATCGGGTTGCACGCCGCAACAGGAGCAATAAGGGTGATATATATTGGGAGGAACAATAAGGGTGGACAGGTGGGAACGGGTTGCACGCCGCAACAAGGAGCGATAAGGGAGGATATTTATGTTTTTACTGATTTTCAAAGAAAAACAAAGATTTGAAAACTTACTATTTTATATTACTATTTTTCATATTTTAGCACTACTTCTATCTAAAGTTAAAGTTTGGAACCTTGAAAATTATTTGAGAGTTGGTTATAGCTGAGGCCTGGAAAAGGCGGCTGAGTTATTTCATTGTTATTGCAGTACTTAATTATTTGTTTAGATTTCCTTCTTGCTTTATATTTATTGTCTCAGTTATATTTTTCTTGTTCGTGTAGAATTGTTTTATTGCGTTATAGTATATATTATTGTCACAGGTTATATGTTGTTAATGCCCCGCCGTAGCCTCGTCACTACTTCGTCGAGGTTAGGCTCGGCACTTACTCAGTACATGGGGTCGGTTGTACTGATACTACACTCTGCACTCTTTTGTGCAGATCCAGGTATCAACCAGCAGTAGAGATATTTAGAGCGGCTATTCATTTACTCGGAGACACGAGGTATATCTGTCGGCGTTCACAGATCCCGAGAGTCTTCTCCTATTTCCATAAACGCTGTTTTATTTTATTCAGAACAGTTACATTATTTCTTTCGGCCCAGTATGTGTAGTATTCTTTAGTAGTTCGTGAATTGTGACACCAGACCCTGGGTAGTCTTAGAGTTATTTATATAATTAGTTCGTGGTTCGTTTTTATTCAATTGTTTATTATTTTATCATTGAAAATCATTTAAATTAAGTTTACATTAGATTTATTTATTGATGTTTAAGAAATAATCAAAGGAATTTAGCTACTCAAATTCTAACATTGGCTTGCCTAGCAAGTGTGGTGTTAGGCGCCATCGCGATCCCTAAGGTTGGGAATTTGGGTCGTGACACCGCTGCTCGGTTTGCATAACCTTATTTCCTTTCGTTCTTATTTCGTTTGTTCGCTTCACATTCAATATCTACTTCTTAATCAACTGGTATTAAAATAGATCACGTATTTTTAGAACCACATAATCAAATATAATTATAATTACCATTTTCAAGGTAAACAATCACTGTCTATGCAGCTCAAACAATAGAATTCGACAACTACAACACGAAAACCTACAACTTAGACTAAGTACAAGTCAAGGAAGAGCATGAAAACTTACTAAACATGCTGCACAGAGTTCAGATAAACAATTAAGGTACGTAGGCATGCTATTTTGGTCTAAGAGGATACTACACATGTCGATAAGATTAAAATAAGAAGGAAAACAGGTCATTTCTTAGTAGAAATCGGGTTTTTACAACAATTAGCCCGTGTACGTACTCGTCACCTCACGTACATGGCGCTCACATATAAAAAAAAGTATCAAATCCTAAGGGGATTTCCCCAACACAAGGTTAGGCAAGCCACTTACCTCAAACCAAGCTCAATTAGTCTGTAATAATGCTCTTTCCAATAAAATTCCAACTCTGAATCGCCCAAATCTAGCTAAAATAAATTACATAACATGAATACAACTACAAGGAACTAATCTAGTTACTGAAATATGAGCTAAGGAAAGAATTTGGAAATTCGCCTAAAAAGCCTCCCCAGACCCACGTCTCAGATTCGAGTAAGAGTTACCAAATATAAACACCCATTCACTCACGAGTTAACTCTACCAAAATTATCCAATTCCAATGTCTATATCCCAATCAAAACTCAGAAATTTGTTTGACGAATTTTCCCCCCATTTTCCCAACTTTCTCGTCTAATTTCCTTAATTAAATGAAGAAAACAACTATAGATTAATGAAATACAACCAAAAGAGAGTTAGGAATCATTACCCCAAAGCTCCCTCTGAAAACCACTCGAAGAACCGCCAATTTCCAAGCTCTCAAGTCCAAAAATTAACAATGAACTAAATCCTCGCACTGGGGTCTTTTCTGCCAGTCAAACCGCACCTGTGGTCAATTACCCGCTTCTGCGGTCCCTCTTTTGCAGCTAAAACTCAGCACCTACGGAGTTTCATTTAACTCCCTGACTCGCATCTACGCACAACCATCCGCACCTACGAATGCGCATCTGCTTCTACAGAAACTTGACCAACTCAGCTTCCTCCTCCATTCTGCTTCCGCGATCACCCTTCCACAGATGCGGCTCCCATTCTGCAGCTTACGCATCGCTTTTGCGACCACTGGATCTCATGATCAAAAGCGCACCTACGCCCTTAACTCCGTATGTGCGAGTGCGCACCTGCAGTCTCCCCACCGCAGCTGCGAAATACCAGAAACCAGCAATATCAGAATTTGCATAAGTCCAATTTTCCATCTGTTAAGCACCCGAAACTGACCCGAGGCCCTCGAGACCTCAACCAAACATACCAACCAATCCTAAAACACCAAAAGTATTTAGTCGAGCCCTCAAACCACCTCAAAAAACAATAAAATCATGAATCATCCTCCGATTCAAACTTAAAGAACTTGGAATTTCCAAATTGGACAATTGATGCCGAAACCTATCAAACCACGTCCGATTGAACCCAAATTTTACAGACAAGTCACATTCAACCCTATGGACCTATTACAACTTTCGAAAATCGAAATCCTATCCCGAAATAAAAAATTCCACTGCCGACCAATATCTCTAAAACTTTGAATTTCGCCACGTCAAGCCTAAATGAGCTACAAACCTCCAAAACACAAATCCGGACACGTCCCTAAGTCCAAAATTACCTAACCGAGCTAACGGAACCGACAAAACTCTATTCAGGAGTTGTCTTCACACAGTTTCGACTATGGTCCAAACCTTAAGGCTTAAGCTCCCGTTTATTAAGTTTCCCAAACACTTCCCAAGAACCCAAACGAAACTTCCCGACAAGACACAATCGTAGAATATAGTTACGGGGAAAGCAGTTAATAATGGATCGGGGCTATAACTCATAAGACGATCGGCTGGGTTGTCACATCCCCCCTCTTAAAATAATCGTTCGTCCTCGAACGAGTATAGAGACATACCTGAAGCTGTGAAAAGATGAGGATAACAGCTGCACATATGCTACTCGGTCTCCCAAGTTACCTCCTCGACCTGTTGACCCCTCCACTGAACCTTTACTGAAGCAATGTTCTTTGACCTTAGATTTCTGACGTGCTTGTCCAAAATAGCCACTTGCTCCTCAACATAAGATAGATCATTGTCCAACTGGACTGAGCTGAAATCCAATACATAAGGCGGATCACCGTGATACTTCCAGAGCATAGAAAAGTGGAATACCGGATGAACTCCTGCAAGCTGGGAGGTAAAGAAAACTCATAAGCAACCTCCCCAATACGCCGCAACACCTTAAAAGGACCAATGTACCTCGGGCTCAGGGTTTCCCTTCTCTCGAACCTCATAACGCCACTCATAGGCAATACTCGAAGCAAGAACCGGTCTCCAACCATGAATGCTACATCCCGAACCTTGCGGTCCGCATAACTCTTCTCTCTGGAGTGAGCTGTGCAAAGTCGATCCCGAATCACCTTATCCAGGGCATCCTGGATCAAGTATGTACCTAACAATTTGGCCTCGCTCGGCTCGAACCAACCCACTGGGGACCGACACCGCCTACCATACAGAGCCTCATATGGTGCCATCTGGATGCTCGACTAATAACTGTTGTTGTAGAAAATCTCCACAAGTGGAATGAAGTGGTCCCATGACCCTCCAAACTCCATCACACATGCATGAAACATATCCTCTAATATCTGAATAGTGCGCTCGGACTGCCCTTCCGTCTGAGGGTGACATGATGTGCTCAGCTCAACTCTAGTACCTAACTCCTGATGTACGTCTCTCTAGAAACGTGATGTAAACTACGTACCCCGGTCAGAGAAAACAGATACCGGTACGCCATGAAGCCTGACTATCTCATGGATGTATATTCAAGCCAGCTGCTCGAAAGAATATGTAGTCATCACCGGAATGAAATGAGCTGACTTGGTTAGCCTATCTACAATCACCCAAGCTACATCAAACCTCCACTGAGTTTGTGGGAGTCCAACAATGAAATATATAGTGATCCGCTCCCATTTCCACTCCGGAATCTCCAACTTCTGAAGAAACCCACCTGACCACTTATGCTCATACTTCACCTGCTGGAAATTTAGGCATCGAGCAACATACTCCACTTTGTCCTTCTTCATCCTCCTCCCCCAGTAATGCTCCTTCAAGTCCTGGTACATCTTCGTGACACCAGGATGAATAGAGTACCGCGAGCTATGAGCCTCTTGAAGAATCAACTCACGCAAACCATCAACATTAGGCACACATATACTGCGCTACATCCTCAATACGCCATCATCCCTAACGATGACCTCCGTAACATCACTGTGCTGGAACGTGTCCTTAATGAAAAGTAGGTACGGGTCATCATACCAACGCTCCCTGATACGATCATAAAGAGAAGATCGAGAGACCATACAAGCCAACACTCGACTCGGCTCAGAAATATCCAATCTCACAAACTGGCTGGCTAAGGCTTGAAGATCCAATGCTAAGGGTCTCTCTGCTGTTAGAAGATATGCCAAACTCCCCAACTCTCCGCCCGGTGACTCAAAGCACCGACCACCACATTAGCCTTCACCGGGTGGTAGAAATGGTGATAGCATAGTCCTTAAGTAGCTCCAACCACCTCCGCTAATGCAAGTTAAGATCCTTTTGCTTGAATAAATGCTGCAAACTCCAATGATCGCTGTAAATTTCACAAGGAACACCGTACAAATAGTGGCGCCAAATCTTCAGGCCGTGAAGAATAGCTGGTAACTAAATGTCATGGACAAGATAGTTCTTATCATGAACCTTCAGCTGTCTGGACACGTAGGCAATCACCCTACCGTCCTGTGTCAACACCACACCAAGACCAATATGCGATGCATCCCAATATACAATGTAAGACCCCAAACATGTAGGCAATACCAATACTAAGGCTGTGGTCAAAGTTGTCTTGAGCTTCTGAAGGCTCTCCTCACACTCCTCTGTCCACCTGAACAGAGCACCCTTTTGGGTCAGTCTGGTCATAGGTGTTGCAATAGATGAGAATCCCTCTACAAAATGGTGCTAATACCCCGCCAAACCAAGAAAACTACGGATCTCTGTAGATGATGAAGGTCTAGGTAAACTCCGCACTGCCTCCACCTTCTTCGGATCAACCTTAATCCCATTACTGGATACTATGTTACCCAAGAATGCCACTAGATCTATCCAAAACTCACGCTTAGAAAATTTTGCATAAAACTTCTTCTCCCTCAAAGCCTGAAGCATAGTCCTCAGGTGCTGCTCATGGTCCTCCCGTATCCGTAAGTACACCAGAATGTCCTCAATAAACACAATAACAAAGGAATCAAGATAAGGCCGAAACACACTGTGCATCAAATGCAGAAAGGCTGCTGGGGTATTTGTCAACCCAAAAGACATGACAAGAAATTCATAGTGACCATATCTGGTCCTGAAAGCAGTCTTCGGCATACATGGCTCCCGAATCTTCAATTGGTGATAGCCTGAACGTAAGTCAATCTTGGAAAACACCTTGGCACACAGTAACTGATCAAATAAGTCATTAATGCGAGACAATGGATACTGGTTCTTCACTATAATTTTGTTCATCTGGCGATAACCATTACGCATACACATAGAACCATTATTTTCCTTCACAAACAAGACCGAAGCACCACAATGTGACACACTGGGCCGAATGAGCCCTTATTAAGAAACTCCCGCAAATGATCCTTCAACTCCTTCAACTCAGGAGAAGCCATACGGTAAGGAGGAATAGAGATGGGCTGAGTGCCCGGCAACAAATCAATGCCTAAATCATGTCTCTGTCAAGCGGCATGCCCGGAAGATCAGCTGGAAACACATCTAGGAAATCCTTATACTAACATCTCTCACATAAGCTAGATACGCATCACACCCCTTCTCAACCATCCGTTGAGCCTTATGAAATGGAATAACTCTACCGGGAGTATACTCTAAGGTACCCCTCCATTCTAATTGCAGTAAGTCTGGCATATCCAGTGTCATGGTATTAGCGTGACCATCAAGAATATCATAATAGGGAGACAACCAGTCCATGCCCAAGATAACATCAAAATCTACCATGCTGAGTAATAATAAATTGCTCTGGTCTCAAAACCACTAAGATCAATCAAATACAATTTATATACGCTATCCAAAATAAGAGAATCTCCTACTGGAGTAGACACATGAACAGTGGAACTCAAAGAATCTCGAGATACGCCCAAATATCGAGCAAAATAAGATGACACATATGAATACGTAGAGCCTGAGTCAAATAATACTGGCGCATCTCTATAACAGACTGGAATAATACCTGTAATGATAGAGTCGGAAGCAACTGCCTCTAAACGAGCCGGAAGAGCATAATACCTGGCCTGGCCTCCCCTTCTAGGGCGACCTCGACCCAAGACCTCCACCTCGAGCTGGCTGAGCAGGTGGGACGGTAGCTAGTTCTGGAAGCATGGCCGAAGGACCTGGTGAAGCACGTGGTGGCTGAGAAGTCTGTGAAGGTGCACCATTCCAAATACTAGGGAAATCCCTCACTATATAACGAGTATCACCACACTCAAAGTAACCCCTTGGAGGTCGTGGATGCTGTGACTGACTTGGGCTAGGTCTACTGGACTGGCCTCTAATAGCATCCCGAGCAGGAGGGAGACTAGATACTGGCGGTGTATAATAAGGCTCCTGATGCATAGAAGGGGCTAGAACACTGCTGAAGGCTGGAAGAGCTGAATGAACGGGGCGAGTCACATAACCCCTACCATAGCAAGCTACAGGGGCACGAGCTCCAGAATAATAACAGTCTCTCGATACCTCTTGGACTCTATCTTCTCCGTGTCCCAGGCAAGTATGCCCTCCAATCTCCTGGCAATACTTATAACCTGCAGATATGAGATATCCATCTCCAACTACCTATCCAAACTGAATTTGATGCTGGGGTTTAGTCCTTAAATGAAGTGACGAACCCTTTCCCGGACTGTGGCAATTAGGGCTAGTGCATGTTGGGCCAACTCACTGAAATGGACTACATACTCTGACACAGTCCTACAACCCTGGCGTAACTGCTCAAACTCCGTGACCTATGCATCCCTGAGGCTCTAAGGGACATACTCTCTCAAAAACATATCCGAGAACTGAGTCCATGTGAGTGAGGCTACCTCATCCGGACTACTCAGCTCATAAGCACGCCACCACTGATAGGCTGCTCCTCTAAGCTGGAAAGTGGTAAAAGAAACCCCACTCGTCCCTGCTACGCCCATAGTACGGAGAATACGATGACACTCCTCCAAAAAACCCTGAGCATCCTATGAAGCTAATCCTTAGAAGATAGGTGGGTGGTACTTCTTGTACCTCTCAAGTCTAAGTTGTTCCGCCTCGGAAGCGGCTGTCCTGGTATCATGCTGAACTGGAGCTACCGGTGGCATAGGAATGAGCTGTGGGGCTTGATAAACCTGGACCATCTACTCAAAAGTGCGGGCTGAGGTATGGTTGGAGCTATGGTGCTTAATATGCTCATGAACTGGGCTAGAGTCTCCTGGAGAGCTGCTCATCTAAGCTGGAAAGTGGTAAATGAAACCCCACTCGTCTCCGCTACGCCCATAGTATGGAGAATACGATGACACTCCTCCAGAAAACCCTGAGCTCCTCTACCCTAGCCCCGTCCTCTGGCGGCT
>ML413821.1:6050-22445 GCA_005239525.1 Nicotiana knightiana
GAACTAACACAGGTGTCGTGGTCAAGGCTGTCTTGAGCTTTTGAAAGCTCGCCTCACACTCATCCGACCACCTGAACTGAGCACTCTTCTCAATCAACCTGGTCATCGGGGCTGCAATGGATGAAAATCCCTCCACAAACCGGCGATAATAACCTGCTAAGCCCAAGAAACTCCGAATCTTTGTAGCTGAGGTGGGTCTAGGCCAATCTCTGACTGCTGAAATCTTCTTGGGATCCACCTGAACACCCTCTGACGATACCACATGGCCTAGAAATGCAACTGAACTCAACCAGAACTCACACTTGGAAAATTTGGCATACAACTGACTATCCCTCAAAGTTTGGAGGACGACTCTAAGGTGATGCTCATGCTCCTCTCTGCTGCGAGAGTATATCAATATATCATCAATGAAAACAATAACGAACGAGTCCAAATAAGGCATGAACACTCGGTTCATCCACTCCATAAAAGTAGCGGGGGCATTTTTCAGCCCAAATGACATCACCAAGAACTCATAATGCCCATAACGAGTGCGAAAGGCTGTCTTAGGGACATCAGACGCCCTAAACCTCAGCTGATGGTAACCAGATCTCAAGTTAATCTTTGAAAACACTGAAGCACCCTGAACCTGGTCGAATAAATCATAAATCCTCGACAAAGGGTACTTGTTCTTAATAGTAACCTTGTTCAACTGTCGGTAGTCAATACACATCCTCATCGAGCCATCTTTCTTCTTGACAAACAATATTGGGGCACCTCAAGGAGAAACACAAGGCCTAATGAAGCCTTTATCCAACAAATCCTGCAATTGATCCTTCAACTCCTTCAACTCTGGCGGGGCCATACGATACGGCGGAGTAGAACTAGGCTGGGTTCCCTGAGCTACCTCAATACAAAAATCAATATCCCTGTCGGGTGGCATACCCAGCAGGTCAGCAGGGAATACCTCTGGAAACTCACGAACCACAAGCATAGACTCCAGGGAAGGAACCTCGGCGCTAGAATCACGAACATAGGCCAGATAGGCCAAACAACCCTTCTCGACCATACGCTGAGCCTTCATATAAGAAATAACTCTGCTAGAAGAATGACTAGGAGTCCCCCTCTACTCCAAACGAGGTACCCCTTGCAAGGACAAGGTCACTATCTTGGCATGACAGTCCAGAATAGCATAATAGGGGGATAACCAATCCATCCCCAATATAACATCAAAGTCAACCATATCAAGAAGAAAAAGACCAACCTGAGTCTCCAGACCACCAATAACTACTAGGCAAGCACGGTAGACTCGATCTACCACTATAAGATCACCCACCCGTGTAGACACATGCACAGCAGTACTCAAGAAATCACGGGGCATACTCAAATAAGGGGCAAAATATGAAGACACATAGGAGAATGTAGAACTCGGATCAAATAACCACGAAGACTCTCGGTTGTAAACTGAAACCGTACCTGTAATAACTGCATCAGAAGCCTCAGCATCAGGCGTGGCAGGAAAAGCATAGCACCGGGGCCGAGCCCCTCAAACCTGAACATCACTGGGTTGACCTACTCCGGCCTGACCTCTACCTCTCGTGGCATGTCCTCGACCTCTATGAGTCTGACCTCCACCTCTGGCACCATGGCTGCTACCCCTAGCTGGCTAAAGGGGTGGGGGTGCGCCTGATGCGGGAACCATGGCGGGGGAACCTTGATACTAAGACCCACCAGAACCTCGGGGGCAAAACCTGGAAATATGCACCAACCCACCACAAGTATAACAAGGCCTCTGCTGATGTGGCTGCTAACTCTGGAACTAGCCCTGTCGACCCTGATAACCACCCTGGAAGCTCTGAAGCGATGGTGCATTGATAGGTGCTGGTGGTGCACTAATAGGAGCTGGCGGTGCACTGTGAGCTACCTAAAGTGCCGACTAATAGGGTCTGGGAGGATGACCTCTACCGAAGAATCCTTGCCCCCAAATGAGGCTCCACTGAATCGACCGAAGTGACGGGGCCTCTTGTCATCCCCCTGACCACCACCCTATGAAATAATCATCTCAATCCTCCTGGCCACATTGGCCGCATCATGGAATGAAATATCAGTACCTGACTCCTTGGCCATCTGAAGCCTGATGGGGTGAGACAAACCCTCAATAAACCTCCTCTCTCTCTCACGATCAGTGGGAAGTATCATAATAGCATGCCGAGCTAGAGTGATGAACCTGGTCTCGTACTGAGTGACAGACATAGATCCCTGCTGGAGGCGCTCAAACTGCCTACGAAGATCCTCCCTCTGAGTAATTGGAAGAAACTTCCCCAAGAATAACTCATAGAACTGAGCCCAAGTCAATGGTGTAGACCCAGCTGGCCTGGTCAAGCAATAGTCTCTCCACCAAGTCTTGGCGGAACCGGAAAGACGAAAAGTAGCAAAATCAACTCGATAGGACTCTACTATGCCCATGTTTTGAAGAACCTCATGACAGTTGTCCAAATAATCCTGAGGATCCTCTGATGGTGCACCAGTAAATGTAGTAGTGAATAACTTGGTGAATCTATCCAATCTCCATAAAGCATCTGCTGACATAGCTGATCCCTCAACTGTCGGGGCCACAATGCCCGGCTGAGCTACTCCGACCGTCTGAGGTGCCGGAGTCTGGAACTAAGGATCTAGCTGCTCTGGTGTCCGAGTAGCAGGACTCTGGGTCCCTCCCCTAGCCTGAGAAACGGCTGGTGCAGTAGGAAGAAGACCGGCCTGAGCCACACTCTCCATGAGTCCCACTAAGTGGACTAGAGTGTCCTAAAGCATCGGGGTGGCAATGAACCCCTCTGGGACCTGAGCTGGTCCAACTGGAACTGCCTGAGTAGGAACCTCACTGGCAAAGTCTATGTGGGTCCTCTACTGGAGCTGCTGCTCTGGGCTGAGCCATGTCCCTGCCTCGTCCTCTAGTACGGCCTCTGCCTTGGCCTCGGCCCCTCGTAGGAGCTGCAACAGGAGAATCGGACTGATGATCTGTAGATGAGGAAGCATGCGTTCTCACCATCTGCGAGATAATAGAATCGAAACTCAATTGGCATTTATAATTAAAATCGTACGACAGAAAAGAAGAAAAGTGAAGTTATTCCTATCTTTGCAGCCTCTGGGGGATAAGTACAGACGTCTCCGTACCGATCCCTCATACTCTAACAAGTTTGTCCGTGAGTTGTGAGACCTAAGCAACCTAGTGCTCTGATACCAACTTGTCACGACCCGAAATCCCACCTTCAGGCTGTGATGGGCTAGGAAAGCAAACGTGATCAATGAATTGATTTATTAAGAAGTAAAACTAACAAACACTGACTAGATAATTGAGATAAAGTGCGGAAGCATTAAGAAAAAGCTAAATAACAATAGCTAATAACGAAGAAATCCTTTTAAGTACAAAACCCATAAATGGAGTCACAACCTCACGAACCTGTCTAAGATTTAGCTAAAAACAACAGTTTTGAAATAAAATGATATATATGTCTGGAAACACGTAGATGACAGAATAAAAGATAGACAGTGACGCCGAGATCCACGAACGCCTGCGGAACTACCTCGGTGTCGTCTGAAATGGTCTGAAGGACACTCCCCCTAACGATGTCCACTAGGTCCGGCTGCGTAATCTGCATAACATAGAGAAGTGCAGGTGTATCATCAGTACAACTGACCCCATGTACTGAGTAAGTGCCGAGCCGAACCTCGGCGAAGTAGTGACGAGGCTAGGACACGACAACAAATTGTACCTGTGCAGTTCAATAGTATAGCAGAAAATAAACAAGAATACAGTTACAAGGAAGAACATGCTGGGGATAAGTGGGGCAACTATTGCTAACACAATAGAATCAAGTACTAACGGGAACGTAGAAGTAAAACAGGAAATAACAACCCGAAACAAGTAAACTCGACAGGAGAAGGCATGGCATGACCCCTCGTGCATAACCTCAAAATCACACATCACGGAATGTCCCCTCGTGCATAAATAATAAATTCACTCGGCACGGAATGTCCCCTCGTGAATAAATAATAATTATTCGGCATGGAATGTCCCCTCGTGCATAAATAACAATCACTCGTCATGGAATGTCCCCTCGTGCATTATGAATATAAAAGCAACCATTGATATGAAAGTTTAGCAATACGACATTTCAAATGTACAGAAGTTATCAACAAAATTCTATTGTCCCGGCAAGGGACTCAGCTATAACCAATCTCGCCCAGAAGTATAATATCAACAGTAAAACCCTCAACCGAACACATAATCAATAACTTTCTACGTCATGAAGTAACCTCAACATACCACTTCCAAGGTTCCCAATAATTCACAACACAGAGAATATCAAAGAACACTAAATAACTCATCAAAATCCGACTCACGGGCATGCTTCACCACAATATATAAGTACATGTCACCTGACCAATACATTGGACATGAATTACACATAGAAAATAAGACTCTATACCTATTCCCTCAAGCTAAGGTTAGGCCAAACACTTACTTCGGCTCCAAGAATGCAAGTCAAGCCTCAATCACGGCCTTTCCTCTTGAATCCGACACCGAAACGATAATATCTAGACATAATTGACTTAATAACACCAATAATTATTCAATAACTCAATCCCAAAGCCTAATTATACATTTCCCATAATTCTTCATAAAATACAAAAATTCGACCCCGGGCCCACTTGGTCCAAACTCAAGGTTCGGACCAAAACCCGATAACTCATTCCTCCACGAACTCGAATATACAATTTATTTTGAAATCCGACCCCAAAATGAGGTTGAATTCCCAAAATTACCAAAACCCCCAATTTCTACCTTTGATTTCATGTTTTTAGACCTAGAATCTAGGGATTGATGAAGGAAAATTGAAGAAATTAGAGTTAAGAACACTTATCTATGAATTTATGGTGGAATGGTCTCCTGAGAATCGCCCAAGAAGAGTGGAGAAGAAGAAAATGGTGAAAGAATGTCAAAATTCCGTAATGGTATTCTTTTTTAAGGCTTTAAAATGACTGGACGAAATAAACCTATATGATCGCGAAGATAGGGTTGCGATCGCATAGAGTCCTGAGTCACGTGCATTGCGATCGCGGAAAGGGAGTTGCGATCACATAGGGTTCCTGGGCTTGGCTGTGCGATCGCGGACGGATTGGTGCGACCGCAGAAGGAAAATACCTAGCGCCCTTCCTAGCTCTCCTATAGATTTTTCTCAAACTTCATAAACTTCTAAATTCTCCAATTTTAATCTGAAACACGTCAAACCAAGTCTGTTTCTTACCAAATTTTACAGATAACTCACATAACACATATTGAACCTATCCCGGGCCCCGGAACCATAATACGGGCTCGGTAACACAGATTTCACATCAAAGTTCATTTTCAAAAGTCTTTATTATTTTAAGAAAATAATTTTCTTTACAAATTCATTTCTCGGACTTGGGACTTCGGAATTCGATTCCGGGCATACGCCCAGGTCCCATATTTTCCTACGGACCCTCCGGGACCGTCAAATCACGGGTCTGGGTCCGTTTACCAAAAATGTTGATCCAAGTCAACTTTATTCAATTAATTATCATAAATTCAACTGTTTAACACATTTCCACATAATGGCTTCCCGGCTACGCGCTCAGGATGCGCACGCACATCGAGGTGAAATTAACGAAGGCTTTCGGGGCCTCGGAACACAGTTTTTGCTAAATTTACACAAAATGACCTTTTGGTTCATCACATTAGAAATCAATGGGTGTTTATGGAAATGGAAGAAAATAAGGTAAAATCTACTAATCTATGAAGTTGGGAAGAAAATTTTCTTCAAAATTGCTTCTAGGCTGAGCTCAAACTTTGAAATGGTGAAAAACGAGGAAACCCCCGACTTTCAGCTATTTTATTAATTGGGCATCAAGTGCTCTTCGTGTTCGTGAAGCACCTGACTCGTTCACGAAAATAATGTCCAGAAGGCCTTTGCATTCGCGATGTTACCTTCGTGTTTACGATGTTACCTTCGCGTTTGCAAATTCTTAGCTCCCCTTACCCTCGCGTTCGCGAGCCATAGTCTGTGTTCGCATAGGGTAACAACCCAGCTCCTTCAGGATCCCACAAAGCTTCGCGTTCGCGGAGGGACGGCCGCATTCGTGAAAGGTAAGCCCCCCTCCACTTCGCCTTCGCGACTAGTTCCTCACGCTCGCGAAGAGTAATTCCACCCCAGTCCCAATTTTCCCTTCGTGATCGCGAAGCACAAAACACCGTACATCAGCAAACAGCTAAAACAAACAACTTCCTAAGTCTGAAATAGTTTGTAGCCTATCCAAAACTCACTCAAGCCCCTCGGGCTCCAAAATAAACATGCACACAAGTGTAATAACATCATACGAACTCGCTCGCACGATCAAAATTCCAAATAACACCTAGAACGAATCGAACATAAAAATGCATGAAATTTTTAGAGAAACTTAAGAACTTTCAAATTCACAATCGGGCGTTCGAATCATGTCAAATCAACTCCGTTTTGCACAAAATTTTTCAAACAAGTCATAAATAGTAAAATGAACCTATATCAAGTCTCGAAACTAAAATCTGAACCTGGTAGTTATAAAGTCAACCTACAATCAATCTTCGGAATTCTTTAAACCTTCAAATTACTAGTTTTTAACAAATCACGTTAAATCAAGTTAGGGACTTCCGAATTTAATTCTGAGCATATGTCCAATTCCTAAATCACAATAAAGAACCACCGCGGTCATCAAAATACCTAACCGGGTCCGTTTATACAAAATATTGGTGGTAGTCAACTCAAATTGTTTCTAAAGCAAAAATTCACTCTTTCTTCAATTTTTCACTTAAGGATTTCCAAAATGAGACGCGGACTGCGTGCACAAATTGAGGAATGCTAAATAGAGTTTGTCGAGGTCTTGAAACATGGAAATAAAGGCTAAAAATCACCTATCGAGTCATACTAACCAGATACCAACACTGAAGATGGCTTGAGTCCTTAAGTTGGTTGAGTTTTGTCTTTTGTTCTGCACTTGTAAACCTATATGGCTTTTGAGAGTATCTTGTAGGAAATCATTCAACTTTTGTTATTTTGGTTGTGTTGACTAGAGTTAGTAAAGGAATGTTTCTTTGTAATAGAGTTGTTACAAAGAGCTTACAATAGAGTTACTGTAAGAGGTGAGGGATTAAGAGTTTAATTCCTAGATTGCAATAGGTTGTAATATAAAATTTACTCAGTTTAGTGGAGTTGAAATCCTATTGGGGTAGGTCATGATTTTTAATCCCTTGAGCAGGGAGCTTTACACGTAAATATCGCGTGTTCTTTACCTTCTATTTATTTACTGTGGGATTATAGAGAACCTCGTTTCTCTATATTGTTTGGTGGACTTGTAGTTTCTATCGGGAAGACTAAGAATCAGTTCTGATTAATGGATTAAAAAGTAACTTATAAGTTTCAAGTGTTAGAAAAACACGTTTAAGTGTCGGGGTTAATTTTATAACTAATTAAGTTATCATGATGTGTATGGATAAGAGCATTAAGATTAAGAGCATGTTTGGATTAGTTGATTGTAAATAGCTAATTAGCTTGAAGTGCTGAAAAGCCTTTCTAGTGCTGAAAAGCATTTTTAGTGCTGAAAAGAATTTTTAAGTGCTGAAACTAATTTTTTAAATAAGCATTTACTTGTTTGGATAAACGTGTTGAAACTAATAATGTAACGATCCGACCGGTCGTTTTGAGCTCTAGTGCGTCGTTAAGCGGTTTGAAGTCGGGAGCAGCTTCATTTCTGGTATTATGACTCGTGGGCATGGTCAGAATTCAATTCTAGGAAGTTTAGAATTGTTTTGGAAAGTAAATTCTCATTTCAGAAGCCATAAGTTGGAGAAATCAACTAAGATTGGAATTTTGAGTAAACGACCTCCGAATCAAGATTTGAAGGTTCCAGCAGGTTCGTATGATGATTTTGGATTTGGGTGTATGTCCGGCTCGGGGTTTCGATAAGCCGGGAGCGCTTCGGCGTATATTGTGGAAGTTAGCATTTTAGAAGGATTTCATGAATTTGGGCTTGAAGTGCATATCAGTGAGGTCGATGTCCGTTTGGGATTCCGAGTCTGGGAATAGCTCCGTATGGTGATTCTAGAAGTGGGAGCGCGATTGGAAGTGAATTTGGATGTCCGTAGGTCATTTTGTGGTCATTTGGCTAAAGATAGAAATTTGAGGGTTTTTGAGAAATCCGGACGGAAGTGGAAGTTTTGATATCAAGGTCGGAATGTGATTCCGGAAGTTGGAAAAGGCCTGAAATGTTGAATATGACTTGTATGCAAAATTTGAGGTCAATTGGGTGTGATTTGATAGGTTTCGGCGTCGGATGTAGAAGTTTGAAATTTTAGGTTCTTAACGAATTGGATTTGAGTGCGATTCGTGATTTTGGCATTGTTTGATATGATTTCAGGGCTCGAGCAACACTGTGTCATGTTTTGGGACAGGTTGGTGTGATTGGACGGGGTCTCGGGGGCCACGGGTGGATTCCTGGGATCGCAGGAGCGAGAATTTGCTGGGTCAAGTCAGAGCCGCACCTACGATGGAATTTCCGCGGGAGCGGCCATTGGATCACATGTGCGAAAGAGGCCTGGGCAGAATGTTTTGGGGCAATTTTGGAGGATTTCAAAGGTAGATTTTCACCAAGCATCAAGAGGTAAGTAATTCCTTCTCATTTCCAAGTTAAATACAAGATCATTACATAAATTTGATATAGGAAATTGTGGGAAAAATTGGGGTTTTTGAAGAAAAACCTAAAAATGGTAAATTTGGAATTTAGCCACGAATTTGAGTATGGAATGTAGAGTAAATTTCATGATTGAACTAGTAGGGCTATGGGTAGAATTTATCTTCGAGAATTTCAGATTTTCGGGCGTGTGGGCCCGAGGGCATTTTGGTCATTTCTCCGAGCGGGGTTGGGAAAGTACATAATCTGAATTTGTTGTGAGTATTAGGATGAAATTTCATTGCTTTGTTGTTATGTGGCAGTTTTGGAGCGTTGTGCGTCCGTTGGAGTCATCGGAAGGGCTTGGAAGCCGGTGTTGGAATTTCGGAGCGAGGTAAGTCTCCTTTCTAACTTTGTGAGGGGGAATCCACTCCTCCCTCCCAGGTGAATTAATTCAATACATGCTATTATCTTCGGGGGCTACGTACGCACGAGGTGACGGGAGTCCGTGCGTAGCTACTATTATGTCATATCCGGGTAGTCTAGGACGCACTAGCATGCCTTACGTGTTATACCTGTAATCCTGCATGTAATATTAAACTGCTAATATAATCGAAGACGTAATTGAATATCTAAAAGAAAACTAGAGTTCATTTTGTTAATCTTCTAAAAAGAGAAATTATCTCTCTATGGATATTTGTGCACCTGGACTAGGTTGTATCGTGGAATGTCATTAAACTTGACAAATGAGTTTCAAGAACAAATGATTTCAAAACTTATAATTCATGTTTCTTTTAATAAGGATTTTACCACTTTCCTGAGAAAACTATTTTCTTGATAAAATACAGATTTAATGTGTGGGAAATGTGTCAGCACCTGAGTCGCAGGTATGATTCACGAGCGGGAGAAGCTTTATGATATTCAGTATAAGTGTGTTAGGAATTTGAATCGCAGCTATGATTCGCGATCGAGGGAAGCTTTATGGTAATTTGGTATAAATTTGTCAGCACCTGAGTCGCAGGTATGATTCGCGATCGAGGGAAGCTTTATGGTAATTTGGTATAAATTTGTCAGCACCTGAGTCGCAGGTATGATTCGTGAGGGGGGAAGCTTTACGCCTATTCAGTGATTAGATATTCCTTCGACTCCAGCCGGTTGTCTTACCCTTGTGTGCGCATGACTATTTGGTACTGTTTTATTGATTTTGGCTTGACATGTATTTGGGAAATAGGAAAGTGTACATTGTTGTATATTCTCAGTAGTTACCTGGATTTCTGTACTTGATACGTATCCGCTGCTCACTGTCTTCCATGTCTACTGTATTTCATCATATTCTGTCATATATTATCTTGTCGGACCCTAGTGAGTGTCAAGTCAACCTCTCGTCACTACCTCTCTGAGGTTAGGCGGGCGACTTACTGAGTACGCGTTATTCTTTTGTACTCATGCAACACTTGTTGTGCATTTTATTGCACATGTACTTTCATAGAAATGTGGAGGATTCGGAGACTTAGGCGAGCTGCATCATTCGGAGGCGATCCGCCGCTGACAGAGTCTCCTTCGTACTGTATTTATTTCATTTTAAATTTCCTTGTCCAGTGCTATTTCGGACAGGCTTTGTAATGATTGTATAAATTCTTAGAAATTGCTCGTGTACTTGTGACACCAGGTTCTGGGGTATGTGTTGGGATATAATCGCTTAATTTTAATCTTTAAGGCATTGTTTTAATTATCAGATTTTTATTTGGTTATTATGTAATAAAGTGAAAGGAAATGTTTTCATGAATGTTTCAAAAATCGGAAAGTTATTTCTTAATTAATGAGTTGGCTTGCCTGACATGGATGTCTGGCGCCATCATGACCTTAGGGATTTTGGGTCGTGACAATATGGTATCAGAGTGCTAGGTTCCCTTAGGTCTCACGAGTCATGAGCAAGTCTAGTAGAGTCTTGCGGATTGGTACGGAGACGTCTGTACTTATCTTCGAGAGGCTACATGGCTGTTAGGAGTACTTCCTTTCTTAATTCTTCATCGTGCGAGTTGATTCCTTTGAGGATTATTCTTATGTTCATTCCTACTCAATCTTGTGTGTCGCGAAGCGCTTGCTATGGATCAAGAATTTGAGGAATGGAAATGGTGATACGAATGTAATTCGAGATGCTTCCATGTGTAATTTGTCATGGCTGTTGTTATGGATCTGCAGAGGAATAATATGTTATTTCAGCTCAGTAGTCGTGTTTCTGGGAGCCTTAAGGCTATGCTCAGGTAGTGATGATGCTTGTAATTGCTTGTCGCGCGGTGTCGTTATGATGATAGAATGCTTGCCCGTATGTTGAGGGTGATGAATGGTTTGGAGTGAGGTCTTCTCAGAGTTTGATTTCGAGATTTCAGTGCTTTTGTGTCGGCAGAGGAAGGGCATTTGGGTTATGAATGGTCCGGTTGGGGTTGATAAGGTAGTAAGACTTGGTGTCTTCAAGTGAGATGGGAGATGCACCTGTAACGTGTCATCGTCGTCATTTATCGAATGGAATGTGTTAATTTGTTGGTGTTATGGGTTCTTCGGTTGCGTGGGGTCAGAGTATTGAGAGGAAGCATTGAAAAAGGTTGGCAAAAATCGTGAGGTGCGGTGGTTCAGTACCGGATAGGGGTTGGTAATAAAGGCAGCTAGGGAGGAGATGATCTTCGGAGAACCTAAAGTCGTGGTGATCTTCTGGTTTGAGAGCTTCAGAGAATGATCCTGGAGTGAGGCTAGGCGGTGGTTCCATTTCTAGGAGGCCAGGTGTAAGAAGCGGAAGTCGAGTTGTCGCAAAGTGGGCGAGCGGCAGCATAGCTTGGAATTTGAAGATATTATCGCGCATTTAGTGGATGTCCATGAGGAGCAGACGGACTAGTAAAGTTGGTAAATGAAGCAGAGCGTAGGATGGAGTATTGAAGTCGCAGGGAGCGTGTGTTTCCGCATCGTTGGAAGGTGTCCGCGGGTGATTTCCACAGGTGGGTTGTCTTCTGGGGATAGGTTAGCAATGGCGGGGTTGGCAGGTTTCTGTGAGGGGTTCTAGTGGCTAGTCGGTAGGAGGCAGAATGTGAGAATGATGATAGAGAATTTGAGTATTTAGGGAGTGCTAGCAAGAGGATTTGGAGGAATTGGACGGATTGCTGGAGCAAGATCGTGTTATCAAGGGAGAAAGGAACTCGGCAGGGTCTAGATGGTGCAAGGAGTAGCTTCGGGTTTAAGTGGGGGAGTCCCACCATCTGCAGTCGAATTGTAGGATTGTGTTATCATAAGGTTGCGGATTGTCGGCGTATCGGCAAGTTGTTACAACTAAGGGAAAATGAGTAAAATGGTGATTGTGCATGGGATTTGATGAATATGTGCAAAAGTTGGCCCTGACGAGCCCGGGTCGGGCTTGGAAGATTTAGAATTTATGCGTAAGGCATGGGCGATTTGAAGGATAGTGACTCAGTCACGTGTTTCATTGAAAAAGATGTTCCTGTGCTAGGAGAGCCTTTGAGTTGATTGTATTCGAGGCCAGTGAGAGTGGGTGACTCTCAATAGCTGTCCTAGTGAGTTCAAAGTTAAGAATGCGGCGTTTAAGGGTTTCAGGTAGCAGTATGATCGAGAGTCGAGCTTTTGCAGAGTAATTTCTGAGAAAATAAGGATGGGTGGAATGTTCTATGATGTGTATCAGCATGCAGGATAGCATCGGAGGAGTGAGAGAAATAAACTCCGGATTGTAGAAAGATTATCAGAAGGGTATGAGACGGGTTGCGGGATTTAGGCAGCATAGTCTCGTGAATCAAGGTCACTCGGGATGAGTGAGGTTGAGTTTGCTATGGGTTGAAGGAAGTTGCTATTATTCCTGAGGTGAAAGAAGATAGATTGATTATCCATGGTTGAAATGGCACATTGCAGCGGTGATCAGTTCCTTTGATGTGATTTAGTTATGCATGTGGTTGGTGCCGGTGTGTGTGCGGGGCTTGTCGACCGTTGTAACGGAGTTTTAGGTGGGAGAATTTGAGTGCTATAGCCTGTCAGGTTTAGGCGGATCCCGGAAGGGTTATGGTGGTATAGACTACTACTTAAGGATTTGCATGTTGGGTGATTGTGGGAATTCACTCGTGTGTTGATATGGCACCCTTGAATTGAGTTAAGTAAAAGGTTTCTATCTGATGAAGTGTTCACCCTATTGGTGGTTCAGAAGTTATGATGGAATTCTTGTGCTGCCTCGTATTGTCATGTTAGGTGCGGTAAGCAGTATGTAACTGGGAGTAAGAATCGAGACTTAGGTCCGATGTTCATAATGATGTCATGAGCTCGGAAGAGAAAGACAAAGTGATTTGGAAGTTCAGAGTAAGCTGGTGTTATCTTCAATGTCACCTGAGATTGATATTCGGTGAAAGAGGCTTTGTACCCTGATCATGGGTTCTTGATGTGTTTTGCGGACTTAGTGTGGTCGGTGTTATGGATGGGCAGACTTGTTGCCTTGTGTGCAAGGTCGTGGAAGCATTACCGCGAAAAGATTGTATAAAGTGTGACATGTAGTAAGTTGATGGATTTCAGATTTGGACTGAGTATAAAGAAGTGCAATATTTCTTAATTGAGAATTTATGCCTGGTGGGTGTTCAGTTCAGTTGATTACGAATTATGGGGTGTTAGTACCTTTGATGATGTATGTTCTCGTGTATTATGAGAGAAGGTGGGTTAATATGGACCCAGGTAAAAGCTAATAGCTAAGTTTGGTGCGAGCGAGGTGGCTCGATGCTTGTGGATGGATTTAAATATGCTTATGGACTCCGTATGAGCCAGGCATGTTCCTTTCAGTAGAGATCTTTTCATGGAAAGGTATTAGAATAGCGGGTGTTTTTCCGTCTTCGTCAAATTCATGTGTTATTGTGATTGCGCCGTGCGAGTGGTGAAACGGCTTGATTATTCGCTATGTGTTGAGGTCCCGCGTAGTGGGGATGTTATGTGAGTAGGATAGCTCTTGAGATTCAGAGTGTGTATATATATATATATCGCACCTCAGTCGTGCTTGAGTTATGTAGCCTACAACTCTATCAGTCTCCCCGGGATGGTATTATGCACTTAGCGTGCTTGTGATCGATATTCAGAGATTCGTAATAGTGAGCGATTCAGCTCCGTATATTTCCTTATGTGAGTTTTATGATGGGATCGGGTGGCACGCCGCCACGAGTATGTTATTTGGATCGGGTTGCACGCCGCAACAGTGTGATGATGAGAAGGGTTAATATGTATTTGTTTTCTTGTGTTTTATTTCCTATTTTGCTGGTAAGAATTCATATTAGTTGTGTGATCTGAATAGTTTCGTCTTGAGTCGTTTCTTATTATCATGTCCGAGTTATGGTCTATTGGCGCGATGTGGTATCATGTGAGGCTGTTGGTCATGTTTGGGGTGATTTGTTTTCTGAGCAGTTCATACTGGGTGAGACGAGATTATCGGATCAGGGATCAGTGCGATGAGGCTATGTGAAGCATATATTAAAGAACAAATACCATTATTCAGGTTCATAATTAAGTGATGATTCTAGTCAAGATGAGGTATTCAAGGACTTGTTAACTCTGCAGTTGAGTATGAATATCTACGCATTTCCTCCGTTGTGGTGGTATCGCCAGCATTATAGCAGGATGTATGTATTTATATCATGAGGTGCATTGGGAGCATCAGATTCATGGAATTTTGGCTATTAAGGTTCAGGGAGTTTCATCGTGGTCAGATGATGAGTTATACGGTGCATGGTGTTGATTCAGCAAAGGTATGCGGTCATGTTCTGGTATATCGTGTGGTAGTTGATACGGTGTTTATATGTTGGAACTAGGCATGGCAGAGAAATTTCAGGTGTGTGAATGAATTCTAAGCTTATTGTATGGATAAGAGAAAAAATCTTCCAAGTGTGATCAAGCTAATGTGCTCAACTGGGTTGTGGTAGCACGGGCAGGTGCTAGAGGTGTTAAACAGTGATTTCAGGTAACTCCAGAGCAGTTCTTTGCACGTTCGAGGACGAACGTCGGTTTAAGTGGGGGAGAATGTAACGACCCGACCGGTCATTTTGAGCTCTAGCACGTCGTTCAGCGATTTGAAGTCGTGAGCATCTTCGTTTCAGGTACTATGACCCGTGGGCATGGTCGGAATTGAATTCCAGGAAGTTTAGAATTGTATTGGAAAGAAAATTCTCATTTCAGAAATAAGTTGGAGAAATCAACTAAGATTGGAATTTTGAGTAAACAACCTCCGAATCAAGATTCGAAGGTTCCAGCAGGTTCGTATGATGATTTCGGACTTTGGTGTATGTTCGGCTCGGGGTTTGGATAACCGGGAGCGCTTCGGCGTATATTGTGGAAGTTAACATTTTAGAAGGATTTCATGAATTTGGGCTTGAAGTGCATATCAGTGAGGTTGATGTCTGTTTGGGATTCCGAGTCTAGGAATAGCTCCGTATGGTGATTCTGGAATTGGGAGCGCGATCAGAAGTGAATTTGGATGCCTGTAGGTCATTTTGGGGTCATTTGGCTAAATATAGAAATTTGTGGTTTTTGAGAAATCCGACCGGAAGTGGAAGTTTTGATATCGAGGTCGGAATACGATTCTGAAAATTGGAGCAGGCCTGTAATGTTGAATATGACTTGTGTGCAAAATTTGAGGTCAATCGGGTGTGATTTGATAGGTTTTAGCGTTGGATGTATAAGTTTGAAATTCTAAGTTCGTAAAGAATTGGATTTGAGTGCGATTCGTGATTTTGGCGTTGTTTGATGTGATTTGAGGGCTCGAGCAAGTCCGTGTCATGTTTTGGGACAGGTTGGTGTGATTGGACGGGGTCTCGTGGGGCCCGGGTGGATTCCGGGTGATTGACGGATCAATGTTTGAAGTTGAAGAAGGCTGAAGGATGTTGTCATCTGGTGTAACCGCACCTGCGAGGCTTTGACTGCAGGTGCGGCTAAGGGCACCGCGGGTGCGAGATTGGGGCTAGAGCTGAGGAGGCCGCAGGTGCCGAAGATTGGTTGCACCTGCGGAATCGCAGGTGCGAAGAGGGGATCGCAAGAGCGGGAATTTGCTGGGTCAAGTCAGAGCCGCACCTGCGATGGAATTTCCGCAGGTGTGGAGCCGCAGGAGCGGCCATTGGATCACATGTGTGAAAGAGACCTGGGCAGAATGTTTTAAAGTCGGGTTTGTGCCATTTCTCTCACATTTTTCATTTGGTTAGGGAGATTTTGGAGGATTTCAAAGGGAGATTTTCAGCAAGCATCAAGAGGTAAGTGATTCCTTCTCATTTCCAAGTTAAATACAAGATCATTACATAAATTTGATATGGGAAATTGTGGGAAAAATTGGGGTTCTTGAAGAAAAAACTAAAAAAGGTAAATTTGGAATTGAGCCACGAATTTGAGTATGGAATGTAGAGTAAATTGCATGATTGAACTAGTAGGGCTATGGGTAGAATGTATCTTCGAGAATTTTAGATTTCCGGGCGCGTGGGCCCGAGGGCATTTTGGTCATTTCTCCGAGCGGGGTTGGGAAAGTTCATAATCTGAATTTGTTGTGAGTATTAGGATGAATTTTCATTTCTTTGTTGTTATGTGGTAGTTTTGGAGAGTTGTGCGTCCGTTTGAGTCATCGGAAGGGCTTGGAAGCCGGTTTGGAATTTCGGAGCGAGGTAAGTCTCCTTTCTAACTTTGTGAGGG
>ML413821.1:22828-42195 GCA_005239525.1 Nicotiana knightiana
TAGCATGCCTTACGTGTTATACCTGTAATCCTGCCTGTAATATTAAACTGCTAATATAATCGAAGACGTAATTGAATATCTAAAAGAAAACTAGAATTCATTTTGTTAATCTTCTAAAAAGAGAATTTATCTCTCTATGGATATTTGTGTACCTGGACTAGGTTATATCGTGTAATGTCATTAAACTTGACAAATGAGTTTCAAAACCAAATGATTTCAAAACCTATAATTCATGTTTCTTTTAATAAGGATTTTACCACTTTCCTGAGAAAACTATTTTCTTGATAAAATACGGATTTAATGTGTGGGAAGTGTGTCAGCACCCGAGTCGCAGGTATGATTCACGAGCGGGGGAAGCTTTATAATATTCAGTATAAGTGTGTCAGCAATCGAATCGCTACTATGATTCGCGATCGAGGGAAGCTTTATGGTAATTTGGTATAAATGTGTCAGCACCCGAGTCGCAGGTATGATTCGCGAGCGAGGGAAGCTTTATAATATTCAGTATAAGTGTGTCAGCACTTGAATCGTAGGTATGATTCGCGATCGAGGGAAGCTTAATGGTAATTTTTTATAAATGTGTCAGAACCCGAGTTGCATGTATTGATTCGCGAGAGGGGGAAGCTTTACGCCTATTCAGAGATTAGATATTCCTTCGACTCCGGCCGGTTGTCTTACACTTGCTGTGCATTTTTTTTCACAGGTACTTTCATAGCAATGTGGAGGATTCGGAGACTTAGGCGAGCTGCATCATCCGGAGGCGATCTGCAGCTGACAGAGTCTCCTTCGTACTGTATTGATTTCATTTTAAATTTCCTTGTCCAGTTGTATTTTGGACAGGCTTTGTAATGATTGTATAAATTCTTAGAAATTGCTCATGTACTTGTGACACCGGGTTCTGGGGTATGTGTTGGGATATAATTTCTTAAATGTAATCTTTAAACCATTGTTTTAATTATCAGATTTTTATTTGGTTATTATGTAATAAAGTGAAAGGAAATATTTTCATGAATGTTTTAAAAACCGGAAAGTTGTTTCTTAATTAATGAGTTGGCTTGCCTGACATGGATGTCCGGCGTCATCACGACCTTAGGGATTTTGGGTCGTGATAGATAATAAGTTGTTGATGTGTTTGGTAGAAAAGTGTTGATAAGTTATTCTTTTATTAAAATGACTAAAATACCCTTAAAACTTTAAAAAAGATTATAAATTAAAAAAAAATTCTTCGTAAAGAAAAGGATGAATAACGAGTATAGCGTGAAAAGGAAGTTAGAAAATTTATTTTGAGAAAAATATTTTGTGAATTTAAAAATATTATTAAGGATAAAATAGTAAAAGCATTGGCCAAACTAAAATCGCAGTGGAGAATATCTTATGAACTCATGAGATCATTACTTTTATAAGGTTTAGAGGGAAGCCATCAAATATGGTTATCAAATTGGTCATGGAAAAGGCTTATGATAGAGTCTCATGGTTGCTTTAAGGTGCTAAGGCAAATGGGGTTTGGAGAGGTGTTCATTGACATGATTTTCATGCTAGTGTCCAATAACTGGTACTCAGTTATTCTAAATGGGGAGGCTAATGGATTTTTCAAGTCCTTAAGAGGTGTCAAACAAGGGGATCATCTTTCTCCTACATTAGCAGCTGAAGTGCTTGGGAAAGCCTTAGATCCTTTGTTTGAATCCAGATTTCATTGCCTTTGGAATGCAAAAGTGAAGCCATAACATCATCTACCTTTCATATGCTGATGATACTATTATTTTTAGATCTTCATACTATAGGGAAATACAACTTATAATGAATATTTTGGAGGAGTATGAGGCAGCTTCATGTCAGAAGATCAACAAGGAAAAGTCCTCATTTTATATGCATGAAGGTGCACTTGCAGATGAAGTGAACACTGTCCATTTGATTACTAAGCTTCAAAGATACCATTTCCCATTTACATACTTGGCCTATTCTATATTCTACAGCAGGAGGCAGAAAGATATCTACAAGAATATCATATTCAAAGTGCAGGAGATACTATCGTTATGGAAGGGCAAGCTACTATCAATTGGTGGTAGGGCAGTAATGATCTCACATGTGCTGGAAAGTATACCAGTAAAACTCTTGTTAGTTGTGAATCCACTAGCTTATGTTATCAATCAATTGCACAAGATGTTTGCTAGATTCTACTGGAGTAACGCAGGGAATGGTAGGCAAGACACATGCCTTCATGGGCTTTGTGTCTACCTAAAGATAAGAGAGGTCTTGGTTTTAGGTCAGTAAATGATGTGTCCAACGCATTTTTTCTAAGATTTGGTGAAACTTCAGAACAAAGGATACCTTATGGATTGCATTTATGAGAAATAAGTACTGCAAGAAGATCAATGAAGTGTTGGTACCATGGAGAGATGGATCTCATGTGTGGAGGAAAATGCTTAAAATGAGGGATAAGGTGGAGCACCAAGTGTGGTAGCAATTGAAGAGTGGAAACTCTTACTTCTAGCATGATAATTCGACTGGACTTGGAGCTCTTTATCATGATTCAGTTCCAGAACATTGGTATGATGAATCCATAAGATATGTCGATGATGTGGTGGAGAATGGGGCATGGAATGAAGTGTTGTTGAGAGAGATACTACCTGATGATTTAGTTGGCCATATACTGGAGACTATAATACCACCTGCAGATTATTTTGTGCAAGATAAACCTTGGTGGAAGCTAGAAACAAAAGGCCAATGCACAGTGAAGTCTGCCTGGCAATTCATTAGGAGGAGAAGAGAAGAAAGTAAATTGTGCAGATTCTTTTAGGTGAAGGGCCTGTCATTCAAGGTTAGCTTCTTTATGTGGAGGTTGTGGAAAGCAAAATTACCATTAGCTGATTGGTTCTTAAAGCTGGGATACTTTAGAACTTCAAGGTGTTGGTGTTGTAGGAATCCTAAAGAAGAGACATTGCCTCATGTATTTTTGACATCTCCAGCTGCAAGATTTGTTTGGAACTACTTTGGTGCACCTGCAGGGATCAAAACATAAGGGAAACAACTGGTACAAATCATAAATGAATGGTGGAGTAGACCTATTAACACAAGTTTGAAGGCAGTGTATCATGCTATGCCAAGTTTGATTGTTTGGCACTTAGAGAAGAAGAGAAACTTAGGAAAGCATGGAAAGAATGTGTCCATAAATAAGTTGATCTTTCAAATCTCAACCTCAATACACATGTTATTAAAGGTGAGAAGGTCAGGCTTCAAGGGTGTTGCTGCAAATTGGCCAGATCTTCATGATAAATTAATGCAGCATATTCTTAAACTGAAATATACTAAGATTTTGTGGCAATTACCTCATGTGAATTGGATAAAATGTAATACATATGGTGCTTATAGAAGAAAAAATGAGGAGCTTCATATGCATTTGCATAAGAGATGGAATATGAGATCTTATCTATGCTCAGACATATGCGGTAGAGGATGCAACAAATAATATAGTTGAAGAACAGGCTATCCTTGAAACTCATAGATACATGAATCAAATGTAGTTTCCTCCATGTATAATTAAAATTAACTCTATGCTAATGAAGAAAGTGATGGATGAAGTATGGGAACCGCCTTGGGGCATAGTCAATCAGGTGGATGAAATCAAAATCCTATTGTCTATAGGTGTCTTTCAAGTTGTTCATGTCTCGAGGGAAGGCAACAAGCTAGCAGATCATCTAGCTAATTTGACATTGGAGCAACATTCCATATTACAGGAACACTCATTTGGGGAACTAGACACACAAGGGAGGAAGATTTTGAATAATGACAAATTACAAATACCCTATATTAGGGTAACAACTGCCAAGACTAATTCTAACTGATTAGTTTCAAGGTTATGAAGTTGATGGGGAAATTCTTTGGGCTAAGGAAGAAGATGAGGGTGAATTTTGGAGGATATGGGCAAGTTTTAGGGGATGGAGAACTTACAGAACTTCCTACTCGAATCAATAGTGAGGAGAGTATGAAGATTTTTTACACTAACATATTTTCTTGTTTTGCAGGTACTTTAGAGGGTGCTTGGCTCTATGTTATGGCCAAACCTATTAGGGTGATATTAGTATCTATGATACCCATTCCCTGTAGGTGCAACATAAGTCAGCACAAATATGCATACAACAAGGCATGGAAGAGGCTGCACAAATGCCTTACATACTTAAAGGTACTACACTTCCAACGTGGAGACGAGGAGTGCTATAATACAAAATGCAATTCCCTTTGCATCTATGATAGTACAAGTGATGTTGGCACGCGCAATACTACCCTACTCTCCAGAATGGTTAAGATGATCCATGGGAGTTTACATCACATTGCGGGTCAATTAAGCATCATAGTGGAAGAAACACAATTAACAAGTGTTTATAAGTTGAAAATTCATAAGTTGGGAGTGACCAACTTATGACTTATGATTGATTTTAACTTATAAGCACTTTGTATGTTTATCAAACGCGTAAATAAGTTAAAAGGTGCTTATAAACCAGTTTGACCTGCTTATAAACTTAGCCAAACACCCTCTAATACTCCCTCCATTCCCTTTTATTTTATTTTTACGCCTAAGAAAGCTAGTTTGGAACATTAATTAAGTGGGTATTTACTAAAAATTCCTTCATCACTCCTCTAAATGTTTTTTGAAAGACTTCTTTAAAAACCGTTCTACCATTTATTATAGAAGGGTAACCTTGGAAAATAATCAATAATACTTTCTTGATTTTTGAAAAATTCAATTATTTTGGAACAAGTTAAAAAGGCTAAACAATATTTAAAAGGGAATGGAAGGTGTGACAAGTGTTTGATAAAAATATTTGATAAGTACTTTTTTATTATTGTAAATAAAATGCCCTTAGAATTATTATAAAATATGTATGTATAAAAGTATTTTTACATGAAAAACACAAATGATAAAAACGAAATGGACAGGGAGTTATGAGTTTTATTTTGTAAAGTGTAATTTAGGAATTACGAAACATTTTAGGAATAGATAGTCTAGCTCTTCATCAAACCAAAAGTGTTTATATCATAAAAAGTCATAAGCTGAGAGTGATCAATTTTAGTTGTTTTGGCTCATAAGCATTATTATTGTGGTCTTTGATAAATATCAAAAAATATTTTTAAGTTACGTGCTTTTAAGCCAATAAGCTAAAAATCATGAGTGGAACAGTTAAAACTTATTGCTTTTTTCACTTAAAACCCAATTTTGGTTTCATCAAATATTTTACCTCTATATCTTTTATATTTTCTTGTAATCTCCAAAATATCCTCCCGTCCAAGACACTCGCTCCACTTTCATTTTTTCTCCTTCTTTGCGCCATTGGTCTGTCTGCAAGTGTGCTTATTAATATTTTTTTTACTTAACACCTCTATCCCAATATGATAATTACCTATTTACAAAATCAGTATTAGCACTTAAAAAGTGTTTTTTGGACTTTGTGCTTAAAGATAATTCCTTTCGGTACTCTTGACTAGCTTTTAAGCTCATCAAACAACCTCTTAGTATTTTTCAAATGCATAAATAAGCCAAAAGTATTCCTAGTTGATTCGACTAGTTTATAAATTTACGCAAACATCTTTCTAAAAGTTTTTCAATACTTATATTTTTACCCAAACACCCCTTTAAAAAAATTTCAGTACTCTTTTATCCTGAAACCTCTCCAGTCTAGTTGGAAGATAATTGCTCAAAGTTCTTTTTTTTTCGTTCGTAGGAAACAAATAAAGAAAAACTAATGTACATATCTTCCTATAACATCAATTGTGTTAAGAAATTAAGCTCAAAGTAACAATATAAAACAAAAAAAAAACAAGCTAAGATATATAGAGAGAAAGAGAGGAGAAATTCTTATTTCTTCCATATATTCAAGTGTATACAATTTGATGCCCAAACCCTTTATTTATAGGATGATATAGGTAATACAAAGGGATGTCATGAACATGGTATTAACTATTGAGATCATAGGGGAAGATCATTGAGGAGGTTATGAAGGTGTGGGAGTTATAACTAAGGCTGGCAGGTGGGCCGGGCCTGGCCGGGGACCGGACCGGGCTCGCGGCCCATGTGGGCTTGTGGGCTAAACGGGTCGGCCCGTGGCGGGTCCGGTCTTGACGGGTCTGTGAGCCCATATGGGTGGGCCTGGGGGGAGGGACCATGAGCCCGGGCCCGTTTAGCCCGGGACCGGCAGGCAGGCCTAGGCCGGTTCAACCGGGCCAAACGGGCCCAACGGTTATTTTATTTTTTTTTAAATTTATTTAAAAAATGGCCAACGGTCAGAATTTTAAAATCTAGCCGTTTGGCTTTTTTAAAAATAGCCATTTGGCCTTTTTAAAAATAGTCATTTGGCCCCCAAACTTTGTTTTAACCCCAAACTTTTTATAACTACACTTTTTCCCTATTCTCAACTATCAATATCTCCTCATTCTTTCATTTTTACTCACAAAATCATCAATCTCTCTCTAATTTTCTTCTATAATTGTTTACTTTATTATTGCAATTTGTGAAAAATTGTGAAGTTGGTGAATTCAAGTCTTCAAGTCATCAAGTCTTCAACATTATACAATTTTCAAGAAGTTGTTCGTCAATTCGGTAAACTCGTTCCAACTCTTAAGTTTTAATATTATAATTTTGTTTGTTTAATTTGTTTTCCTTATAATTAATATGGACTTTTCTTTGGAAAAAATGTTTGGTGGTAAGGGAAAAGCTAAAATTGGTGAATCTAGTAGGCAAGCTACTACTACTCCCCCGGCCCCGGCTCCCCGACCTAGACATGTTACCTGTCCTCCTCCACCTGTTATTCTTGATAGTGATAACCCTTGTTTTCAATTTATGATAGTCAATTTATACATGATCTTACAAGTTACACCAGGTTCACAATTAAATGATGAATATATGAATTCTCTTTTATGGTATTCCAAAGGAAATGTTGATTTAGATGAAACGCAACCGGATTTAGATGATACACCTACTAGTCATGTTGCTAACCAAACTGATAATAATCCAAATGATGCCCCGGCTGACCCTCATGTAGTAACCCCTACTTTTAATAGGCAACCTTCTAAACAGTCTGAAACATCTCTTGTTTGGCATTTTTTTACTCAACTAAGAGATCAAAATAAGGCTAAGTGTAAAACTTGTGGCGTCTTGATGTCTCATAAATTTACTGGAGACTATGACGGTACCAGTAGTTTGACCAGACACATAATGAAACACCCTAATGATAAAACTAGATTACTTCAAATGAAAGCTAGGCAAGAGGGGACAAGTGTAGGTACCCAGGGAATTAACACTAGTACCGGTTCAAATCTAGTTCAACTGGAAATTAACACTGATACCGGTGGCATTTTGTATTACGATCCAAATAAAGATCGTGAAGAATTGGCAAAAATGGTTACTGTTATGTGCTTACCATATAGTTTTCCCTCTAACCCTCACTTTGTCCATTATATTAGAAGAATTTATAATCATACTTTTAAATGATGACCTCGCACAACCGTAAAGACTGATATTTATAAATATAAACATGAATATGAACAATATTTGCATTATTTATTTACTCATATTAGTAATCGTGTTTCTATTACTACTGATATTGGTAGGAGTGGTAATGACTGTGATTATCTTACTGTTACCACTCATTGGATTGATGAGGACTGAATAATGCAAAAACGCATTATTGCTTATAGAATTATTACTTCAAGTCACACAGGTAAGTTTATTTCTAATACACTTGCATATATTTGTAGATATTTTTGCATTAGAGATAAATTAATATCAGTTTCAATGGATAATGCTTCTAGTAACACTAATGCTATAGGTTTTCTTACAACTACACTAAGTCCTGTATTTAGTGATATTTTTCATGTTAGATGTATTTGTCATATTTACCATTTAATTGTCAGTTATGGTATGAAAACTTTAAATGTTGAAATTGCAAAGGTCAAATTCGCTCTTCATTGGCTTTTTTATTCAAACTGTAGAAGTAGAGTTAGAGAATATTATAAAAAATGAGATGAATTTGGCCTTAGAGAAAGAAATGTTCCTAAACCTTGTCCGACTAGAAGGAATTACTTGTATGAAAGTTTAGTTGTTTCATATGAATATAGAAACCCAATAAGTGCAACTTATAATGCTCGTGTAGGTGGTGATGATGATGATGATGATAAGCACCTTACAAATTAAGATTGGGCTAATGTTAAAACTCTTCTAGATTTTTTAGAACATTTTCATGTTGCTACAAACGAATTATCTGGGCAATATTATGCTACTATTTCTAACTGTTTAGTTTATATTTCATCACTTGCAGAATTATTTACTCAATTTTCAGAGGGTGGGATAGTTTACCAATGTGCTATTGATGATATGAAGTATAAGTTTAAAAAATATTTTTTCCCTGTCCCCCCTCTTTATGGTGTTGTAGCTATGTTAAATCCTACCATAAAATTAGGAGGTCATCACTATTGGTATACTCAAATTTATAATGCTTTACCACTTTCAACTGAGGAATATGCTACACTTATAGATGAAAAAGCCTCAATTAAAATAAATGCTCAAACAATTTATAATGCTTATCAAGTTGCATTAGATCATGCTAGACCAAATGTTCCAACTCCTACCTCGTCTAGCTCGCAGTCATCTAAAAGATTTGCGGGACTAAAATCATTTAGTTCTTGGACGGGGTGCAGGGGTTCTCAAGGTGATAATATTAGTAATAGTTCACAACTAAATGAGCTTCAAGTTTATTTGTCGCATGAACTTGAACAGAGAATCCTGACGGCTCCTTCAATGTTTTGGAATGGTGGAAGGACAAAGAAAAACACTATCCGGTTCTTTCAAGGATAGCTCGAGATATCTTAAGTATTCAAGCTTCAAAAGTGGCATCGGAGAGCGCTTTCAGTCAAGCGAGACTTCAAATCGGTGATCATAGAGCGTCTATGAGGGAGAGCTTGGAAAAAGCAGTATTCTTCAGAGATTGAATCCGTTTAGAAAGAAGAAATTTTGGACTACTTGAATCACAACCGGAGATAGACGAAGCTTATGAAGAAATGCTAGCGGAACTTGCGGAGGATGCTGCTTCGCCCGGAAGCGGTGATGAACAAGCTTCTTTTCCGCCACCACCAACGGAAATTCCTCCAAACCTTGAAGGATTTATGAAATTTGTTAGAGATAATATGTAGATTAATATGTAACTTGTATTTTGGCACATCTTGATTAGTTTTTTTTTCCTTTTAATGGTGATATTAGTACATTGTTGTGCTCATTCCATAGGGGGGAGGAAGACTAAGAAAGATATTGTCATTTTTTTAAATGTCGTATTAATAAAAATTATAAGACATTTCCTTGAATATTTGTTTACATTTTTTTTTTGTGTTTAAACTTGAATAACAAGACATAAGTCCTAATTATATAATATAACTTACAATAAATTGCGTTAGATAATATAATATAATTACATAAAAAAAATTTTTAAATAGCCAACGACTATAATTTCAAAAACTAGCCGTTTGGATTTTTTAGTGCAAGTTTGAATATCTCTTTACTATTTTTGTGTTTTAAATTTGAATTACAAGATTTATGTCACAAGATTTACAAGAAATTGCCTTAGATAAAAAAAAATTAAAAAAGATAGCCCGGATCGTTTAGGCCCGTTTGGGCCTGTGGGCCCGCCCCCACTTAGCCCGGGCCCATGTGGTCTTAGGCCCACAGCGGGTCGGTTCCACCCATTAGGACCGTTTGGCCCGGGCCCGCCTGACCCAAGCCGACTTGGACCAGGACCCGTTTGGCCCAGGCCAGGCCCAGATTACACCATTAGTTATAACCATAATGGTAAGAAGTAGTGGAAGGTTAATGGAGAAGAGTAGTGGGGTAACTTCTTTAGGAGTTATAGACATCCACTAATATAATCATAATATTTCATACAAGTGTTACGTACAAGTGTTGATGTATATTAAATAATAGACCTCATATCAAATTTCTATTTGGGAGTTTCGTCCTCATAACCATTCAGCTAAACCAACTTTGATTTAAAACAACATTATTAAAATAAATTATCATAATTTTTATTCTGGAACTGTGCTCTAATAATTTGAGCAAGCAACCTTGAAAAAGCCAAATTGCAAGTTGATAACAAACGCACATGTGATCATAGAATAGATGCATCTATTAAAATTATATAATAGTTAATGATCCACATGGTAGGTGACTGGTATATATATAACCTTTCATCCGTTCCAGAAATCAAGGAATTCAATCTCAACCATAACTGGTATATCATGAGAGTAAGCAACACAAGAGAATTCTTGAAGAATCTTGTATTTCTTCAATATATGCCAATTTAAATTTTCAATTAATTTTTGCATCATAATTGAACCGGGATGGCAAACCAGTCATGCTAACTGATATTTGTTTCAGTAAACCTCTAGTTTACTTGTGGCATGTGATTTCATCATCATGCTTATACACTGTAGTACAATTAGAAGAAAACTCGGGTAACCTTTCATATTTACTCGATATGATTATTGTAATATGAAGATATCTAATTTTCCTTTCATTTATTGTCTCAAATGCCAACCACTTTGGCCGAAACTCAAAAAGTTTCTTTTGAGACTTGCTACAATATAAATATCAAGAACAATTTCATTAATCTGGCTAATAAAAATTTTGCTCTTCCGGAGGTCTCAATTAATTTTGTACGACAACATATTTTATCACACAATCCAAGTGGTGAATATCTCCTCTAATCCATAGAGAAAATTATATTATTATTTTCATGGTCAAAATCATCATAAGAAAAAATCATTTCTTGCTTTAACTTTTTCTTTAATAACCTTTTATAAGGCACGGCAAAATATTTTTGGCGTACCACATGTACGCGACCAATGACATATTCATGTAACCACATTGTAATATTCATTATCTTTATTTCTCTCAAACCTCTCTTAGAGGTGAGTTGTGATATTTATCCAACCATGAATAAGAACATACTTATGCGTAAGTTTTATCACATATATGTTTCAACGTTTACTTTCAGGAATGAGCCTGCATTTACAATGCTTATCACAATTCACATTTTCAACGAATGGACTATAATCTTGTGAGCATGTCCCATATTAACATACCACATTGATACATATCCCTTCACCTATGAAGGATTATTTTGAGAACCCTTATTGTTCTCCTTTTTATAATTACCATAATGATGACTGTTATTATTTGATCTTTAGTTCGCTCACATTCATTGGTCAACCACTTGTCTTTATTTAGACTTATTATGCAGCTCTATCACATTCACTTCAAAAATGGAGCAAATAAAGTGGGACAAACTTCATGCTTTTTCGTGAAAAATACATTATTTTTCTTTAGTCATCATTATATCATCAATATGGTGCATTGGGACACAAATCTAACTCTTATCATCATAGTGCACTAGAACTCAAACCCGACGTCTTACCCTTATACAATGGCATAATATGTCTAAGTGGACTTACCCTTGAGCCTTTCATGATATACTACTTTCTAATAATCAGTTATTTTTGTCCGAACTTTAATGAAAGTTCACATTGATATTTTTCACGAACAACCACATGATCAAATTAAAAGGAATAAAACTATTTTAGTTATACAAAATTTATTTTGACCACAACATAAATTTAAATTCTTATTATTTTTAAGATTAATTAGAAACCTTCTCAATAATTAGCAGTTCCATAATCTTGGCTTGCAAACTGTTGGAGCATTACATATGGAGATGATGTTAATGCATCGTAATATGCTCTTGTTTGTTACTCGAAAGCATGTACTCCATATGTATACATCTGCACAAGTGAAACTAAATTGTTAAGTAACACAAATTAAACCAAGTGTTAAATATTAACATAAGTTAATTGCAGAATTCATGGAAACTGAAAAATGATACTCCCTGTATAATAGAAGCAAACACAACATTGATATGGAATACGAAATGCCCATATTTTCACAGGTTCAACCAAATTTATTCAAGGTGTCACGACCCAAATTTTCCTTCGTTAGGTACCGTGATGGTACCTAGTCTTAGGGACTAGGTAAGCCTAAAATTTAACCACAATAACAATAATAAAAGAACTTTAAAAATATCGATAATAGAAATATTGATTGAGTCTACATTTTTTTCCCAAAACCCGGTAAATACAAGTCATAAGCTCTACGAAATCGTTCTACCAAATCGAAATACAACTGTCTAGAAATAAGTAAGTACAGTTGGAATAAATAGGAAGGTGACTCCGAGCCTGCGAGCGCAGCAACAGGTTACCTTGAGTCTCCTCAGCAATCATCCGCGCAGCTACTAACAACCAAAACCTGGATCTGTGCAAACAAAAATGCACAGAAGCATAGTATGAGCACACCACAGCGGTGCCCAGTAAGTATCAAGACTAACCTCGTTGGAGTAGTGACGAGGACTAGTCAAGACACCACTGGTCAACAAGATATATAACATGAATGTAGAAATGACCGAACGTTACATCTATCTAAGACTTCACGGAATAATTTACGACAATGACAATATAAAACGGAAGGAAATTACAGAAATCAATCACGAAACAGCATAAAAATACACAGAAAGATGGACAACAAAAAAAGTCAAACCGAAAGGAAACACAATACAATAGAGAACGCCAATAACTCAACTCTACGTCGCTTTGTTCACATCGGGGCTTAGCCATTAAAATCCATAGACTGGTGAAAATCTTTAAACAGCAGTTCCTATGAAAAACTTGCAAATAAAACCATTTTAGTATGGAAGAGTTTCCTTTGAAAACATACTTTCTCCAAAAGTAGATATAAGTATATTTAATAGAGAGTTACGTAAAACATAGTTTCTTTCAAAATACGAAACTTCCCAAAGATGCTTTCCCAATAAATGACTTCTAAATATCATTTTAAGTAAGACTAGTGCTTTTCAAATATACCTTCGAATAAAAGTCATTCAAATATAATCATTTCAAAACCAATTCTTTTTCAATAATACTTTTCAATAAAATCTCTTGATCAAAATCTCCTCAAGATTTATCCACCAGAACTCAGTCTGTAGCTCAGAAATTGCCATGCAGTATAGGAGGAATATCAAATCTTGCCCATAAATGCAGTAAATAGCAAACATGAACAACGGAAATAATAATACATAAATATGGCACGGAATGTCCCTTCGTGCTAAAATAACATAAACACGGCACAGAATGTCCCCTCGTACTAAGTAACATAAACACGGCACGGAATGTCCCCTCGTGCTAACATAACATGGCATGGAATGTCCCCTCGTTCCAAATAACATAAACACGGCACGGAATGTCCCATAGTGCTAACATAACATAACATGGCACGGAATGTCCCCTCGTGCTAAATAACATAAACACGACATGGAATATCCCCTCGTGCTAACATAACATAACATGGCACGGAATGTCCCCTCGTGCTAAATAACATAAACATGGCACGGAATATCCCCTCGTGCTAAATAACATAAACACAACATGGAATATCCCCTCGTGCTAACATAACATAACATGGCACGGCATGTCCCCTCGTGCTAACATAATATAACATGGCACGGAATGTCCCCTCGTGCTAATATAACATAACATGGCACGGGATGTCCCCTCGTGCTAACATAACATAACATTGAACTGAATGCCCCCTCGTGCTAAATAACATAAACAACAATTTAACAAGGAAAATCAACAATAAGAACCATAAATCACAACATCCCGGCAAGGGAGTCAACAACGCAAACAGTATCATCAACAGTATAAACAACAATAGAAATCATACCATCCCAGCAAGGGAGTCAACAATGAAAACAATATCATTAACAAAATAAACGGTAATAGAAACCATAACATCCCGGCAAGGGAGTCAACAAGGCAAACAACATCATCAACAATGGAATAATAAGAGAAACCACACAATCCCGACAAGGGAAACAGCTATAACCAATCTCACCTAAAATGTTAACTTCACGGAATAAACTCAACTTCAACAAAGGCCCAGTAATATGCAACATCAAGGAAATACCAATAACATAAATGTCTAAAAATTAGACCTAAGTATCACTTAAGGGAATAGTCATATAAGTCACAATGTAAGACGCACGGGCATGCTTGACTCCAACGAATAGATGTTCCAACAACGGCTAGTCAACTATAAGGCTAGATGACACTAATTATAGTCAATTAGGCAAGCTAGGAAGAAATATAGCATGATGATAAGAGAAGTAGAATATTCAGTTAAGTCAAGTAAAGTCAAATAGCCAACGAAGGAATCCAAAAACAAGTAATTCTAATTTAAACAGGAAGGAATGAAATTAACAATCAAGGATTCAAATGTAACAATTACAAATCATACACAGGTAATATAAGAACCTACGAATCCTAAAAGGACAATCTAATTGCAAATAATTCTGAGTACACACTCGTCACCTCGCATACTCAGACTACAATCAACAAGGAAGACTCAATCCTAAGGGGTAGTTCCCCCACACAAGGTTAGGCAAGATACTTACTTCAAAGACGACAACTTGGTACTCAAAAATAGACTTCTCGGGTGGAAAGACCTCCGGACCCCTCACAATCAACTAAAACAACTTCAAAATACACATAAAACGTATAAGGAACTATTTCGAATAATAAAGTCTCAATATTTACAAAATTATAAAAATTGACCCAAAAGTCGACCCCCGGGAGCGCACCTCGGAACCCGAAAAATTTTACAAATTCCGATTCCCCATTCCGATACGAGTTCACCTGTACTAAAATTATCCAATTCCGATAACATTTGGTCTTTCAAATCAAGAATTTACATCTTAGAAGTTTTCTTGCAAAACTCACAATTCCCTCAACCTAAAACAGAAATTAAATGATAAAAACAAGAACTAATTCATGAAATATAATTAACTCTAATGTAAGAACACCTACCCATTCGATTTGTGTGATAATCCCTTCAAACATCGCCAAGAACCGAGCTCTAGAAGTCAAAAAATGTTTAAAATGGTGAAACCTCGATTTTGAGAACTTATTTTCTGCCCAGGTATTTTGTGCATTGAGATCGTGGATAAAACAATGCGATCGCATAGAAGAAAAGATGTTACTGACCAAAACACGTTATGCGATCACGTAGAGACGAATGCGATCGCATAGAAGAAAAGCTTCCACTGACCAAACATGCAATGTGATTGCGGATAATGCATTGCGATCACACAGGACCACTGACCCCACCCTATGCAATCGCGAACCAGCTAATGCGTTCACACAGTACACTACCACCAACCCCCCAGCTCTCCTATACACCTATGCGGTCGCAGCCCTGCCTATGCGATCGCATTGAGTGGCAGAATCCCCCTCTCACACTATGCTATGCGATCGCAGAATAACTTATGCGATCACATAGCGTTAGACACCTGACACCAGAAACAACCTCCAACACCAGATTTTCCTATGTTTTTTCACCCCGACACCTACCCGAAACTCACCCGAGCCCTCGGGGCTCAAAACCAAATATGCACACAACCTAAAAAATATCCTACGGACTTATTCGTGTAATAAAACCACCAAAATAACATCAAAAACAACGAATTAAACCTAAAATCAATGAAATATTTCAAAACCTCTTAAAACATCAATTTTTGCATTTAAGGTCTGAATCACGCCAAACGAAGTCCTTTTCATACCAAACTTCACAGATAACACATATAAATCATATCGAACCTGTATCAGGCTCCGGAACCAAGATACGGGCTCGATACCACAGGTTGCACATAACATTTAATTTTCAAAAACCTTTATATTTTTTAGAAAATAATTTTCTTTAAAAATTCATTTCTCGGACTTGGGACCTCGGGATTTGATTCCGGGCATACGCCCAAGTTCCATATTTTCCTACGGACCCTCCGGGACCGTCAAATCACTGCTCTGGGTCCGTTTACCAAAATATTGACCGAAGTCAACTTTATTCAAATTTCTAATACAAAATAATCATTTTTATCAGTTTTTCACATAAGGGTTTCGCGGCTACGTGCCCCGGCTGTGCACACAAATCGAGGTGAGATAGAAGGAGGTTTTTACGACCTCGAAATACAGAATTAGCTAGAAATATACGGGATGACCTTTTGGGGCATCACACAAGGTTGCTGGCCATTTATAATTCCATCGTCAAATAAGTTATCTTCACACTTGGTTAGAGCTTCGTGCTGATAACGTGTTAAGAAACTAAGCTCAAAGCAACAATATAAAACTAGGAAAAACAAGCTAAGAGATATAGAGAGAAATAGAGGAGAAATTCTTATTTCTTCCATGTATTCAAGTGTATACAATTTGGTGTCCAACCCCTCCATTTATAGGATGATATAGGTAATACAAAAGGATACCATGATGTGATGACCCAAAGGGTCATCTTGTGTATTAGGACTCTATTCTGCACTCGTTAGCCTTAAAATCTTATGTTTATCCTTCTGGATTTGCGTGAACGATCCGGGCATAATTTCGGAAAGCTTTTATGTGAAAAATTGAAGAAATAAAAAATTTTGGCATTTAAAAATGATTTAGTTGATTTCGTTCAACGTTTTGAGTAACGGACCCGAACGCGTATTTTGACGGTCCCGGTGGGTCCGTAGGAAAATATAGGACCTGGGCGTATGCCCGAAATAGAATTTCGAGGTCCCTAACCCGAGAAATGAATTTTTGACTAAAATTGAATTACAAAAAATTAATGATTTTAAAGAATCTTCTTAATGCTTGATTTTGATGGTATCGGGTCCGTATTTTTGTTCCGGTGCCCGGTATAGGTCTGTTATGATATTTAAACCTTGTCTATGAAATTAGGTGGTAAATGAAACTGATTTGACGTGATTCGGACCTTCTGTTGAGAAAATAGTAAATTTAAAGTGTTCTTGAGAAATTCATAGGTTTTGGTGCTAAATTCGTAGTTCTAGGTGTTATTTTGACGATTTGATCACACGAGCAAGTCCGTATGATACTTTTAGACTGGCGTGCATGTTTGGTTTAGAGCCCCGAGGGCTCGGGTGAGTTTCGGATAGGCCACGAGTAGTTGAGACTTAGAAAATTCTGGTGTTTCTGTTGTTTCTGGTGCATAGGCATTTTGTTCTTCGCGATCGCGAAGTCACTCATGGGTCGCGAATGCGAAGCATTGTGGGGTTTGCTCTACCCGAACGCGACCGGCTAGACGCTAACGCGTAGTGTAATGGAGGAGGGTTGGGGAGATTTTGGAGTTGTTCTACGCGAACACAGGCCTAGGCTCGCAAACGCGAAGGTCAGGGGGGAGAGACCTTCGCGAACGCGGTCAACTCTTCGCGAACGCGAAGGCCATTCTGGTCACTGTGCATCGCGATCGCGACAGGTCTTTCGTGAACGCGATGAAGACCTGTCCAGTGTTTTCAAAATAGAACAAAATCGGGATTTAGTCCCAAATTTTAATTTTCATCCTTAGAACTCGACCTAGGGAGATTTTTGAATAGGGATTTCAACACCAAATCATAGGTTTGCACTTCTTAACTCGTTTTCTTTAAGGGTAGAAATTAGGGATTTTGGGAGAATTGGGAATTTTGTAAATTTTGGTATTTAGACCTCGATTTGAGGTCGGATTTCGGAACTAATTATATATTCGGGCTCAGGGGTGAATGGGTAAACGATTTTTTGTCCGAACCTTGAATTTTGACCAAGCGGGCACGTGGTTGGTTTTTGACTTTTGGGGGGAAAATTCGGGATTTCTATAATTTTGAATTGAAATTGATTTCTTTGGTGATAATTGATGGTATTAAGCTAATTATGACTAGATACGAGTGGGTTGGAGGTGAATTCTAGAGGAAAAGTGGTACTTGAGGAGTGAGTGGTCTGTGGATCAAGGTAAGTGTTGTGTCTAACTTTAGCTTGAGGGATTAGGTATTGTTGTCTATTTGCTATGTGTTGATTGCTAAGTACAACGTATAAGTGAGGTGACGAGTACCTCTGCGTGTTGTCGAGTTCTAGCATGCGAGTGAGTCTTATTCTTGTGATCGTTGTATTCTTTACTCGTATTATTCAAGCTTAGACTAGATATTCTTTTTGTTGTTATTATTTTTTCGTTGTTTGGGTGAGGAAGAATGTAAAGCACGAAGGGTGATGCCATGCCATTTAATATTCATTATCATTATCATGTGAGGACGAGTGTAAAGCACGAAGGTGATGTCGTGCCATTTCATATTCATGATCATTATCATGTGAGGAAGAGTGTAAAGCCCGAAGGGTGATGTCGTGTCATTTTATATTCTTTATCATTATCATGTGAGGAACAGTGTAAATCACGAAGGGTGATACGTGCCATTTCATACTCATTATCATTATCATGTGAGGAAGAGTGTAAAGCACGAAGAGTGATGCCGTGCCATTTCATATTCATTATCATCATTTCTGTCATTTATTATGGTGAGGATGAGAGTAAAAGTACGAAGGGTGATGCTATGCACTTTTTTTTGCTATGTTTTAATATTTCTATTGGTGCAAAGTATGTTGTTGCGGTGTTTCTTTACTGTTATCATTCTCATGATCTTGTACTCCCCTCCCCCCCCCCCCCCCAAGCATGTTCTCCCTCTCTCAGTATTATCCATGTAGCTTCTATTATTTGTTATTATGCACATACATTGTTTATCTGCACAGGTTTATGTTGTCGCCTTGTCCTGGCCTCGTCACTACTTTGCCGAGGTTAGTCTCGGCACTTACCAGTACATGGGGTCGGTTGTACTGATACTGCACTCTGCACTGTTTTGTACATATTACGGTACTGGACCGAGTTGATCCCGTTTGGAGTTGCTGACTTCAATCCCACAGGAGACCCAAGGTAGTGTGAGCATGTGATTTTTACTCGCTGTATCGTCCTATAAAAATCTCAATAAATCAATTGATTTTATGAATTTAGTTGATTTTTCAGTAATTAATTGTGAATTATTTGCATTTTTTGCATATCCATAATTAATCTTTTAAAATTATTAAAATTTTCATCACTATTATCGAGGAATTATGAAGTTATTATTTATAATTAATTAAATAATAGACGAATGAAGATTATTTAACGTAATGTAGTTTTTAATAACTAATTACTAAGAAATTAATCATTTTTTATTCGATAAATCATAGGTTTAATTAGGAATATAAAATTGGTTGTTTTATTCTTAATTAATATGTATATAGATGAAAAATAAGGTTTAAAACTAATTGCTACATTTTTTGGATTAAATTAGATTTGAACTTAATTAGCTTAATTAGTTTAAAGAGCCAATTTCGGACCTGGGCTTGAAACTACCCAGGCCCAAACCCAATCCTTACACACTCAAACAACCCAAGCC
>ML413821.1:44238-61530 GCA_005239525.1 Nicotiana knightiana
CCCCCCTTCGTCCGTTCTCTCTCTCTCTTCTCTCTAACAAACCCTAGCCGCCCTAAAATTCCTATCGTCCTCCACCGACCGGAAATAGCCTACAGCGGCGGAGCCTCATCCAACCGACCCCAAATCTTCACCAAACAATCCTCTCTTTCCCCTAAACCCCGTCTTAACATTACTTTCACCTAAAACCCCACCACAAAAGAGTAATCTCATATCTAAAAAGCTCAAAACCCTAAAAACCCGTCCTTGCCGATCCATAGAACCTCGTTGGCTCAGACTTACGTGAGTCACTCGCTCTTCACAAGATCAAGTGATTCACGTGGGTTCGATTCAATTTGAAGCCACCGGAATCCAGCCAAAGTGTTATAGTCGACTGGTGCCCTCCCTTTTCTATTCCTTTAATCATTTTTATGTTAAAATCATTTATTGGGTTTAGTTTTAGGTTTTTCCCGTATAATATTTTTATTTTTTATTTTAGGGTAAACTTTAATTACTCCCATGCATGACTCAGTTTATTTAATCGTATAAGAACCATTTAAATCTAGTTTGATATTAATTTCTTATTGATTAGGGTTTCATGATCTTGCTTAAGCATGTTGTGAATGCTAAAATAATAAATTAATCTATGCTAAAAATTGTGTACTAAAATCAGTGTTTGATTTGCAAATTTGAGTTCGATTTGATGGCTCTCTTGTGATTCCCTGAATCTTGACCGTTTTTAGAATAACAATTTAGGTCCGAATACTAATCAAGACTGATTGGTTCATGTTTCTTCTGTTTCCATCTTCTTTATTAATTAGAGACTACTTGGAATCAATTATAAGTTTAGCATTAATGTTAGTTTTAGATTTTCTAATTATTTTTTCCCCTGACTATTTCCTCATGTAAAGCAGTATAACAGTCATTGTGTGTTAGTCACTAATGGTGTACTCATGTACTGTTACCAATTTTTCAAGTGTTAATTATAGGTTGATCTAATTTAGACCTTTAGGTTGGATTTTTAATATGTAAGTTCATGTTAGTCATGAACATGCATAGAAACTGTTTGTTTGAGATTAATCACTATTTTAATTGGTTCATCATTAAATAGCTATGTGTGAGTCAGTTAGAATTCTGATCTCTGGCCATTAATGGAAAGATTAGTTATACTTGACTGGTTAGCCTAAGCTTAGGATGAAACTAAGATTAAATCATAATACATGATGATTAACTAAGCCTAATGACTCAAACTCTCAAATCACTTGAATCAACCTAATTCCTAACTTAGACAAATAATTAAGCTAATTACATATTAAGCTAAGAGTTAGTCTAAATCAGTTTCATTAGTGGTTAACTATTGAGTTAACACTCAATTAGGATAAAAATCAGTCTACACTTAATAAACTAACAACCTTTCAACCTTGATTAACTAAAGGGGTAATTCTAAGGGTACTGAGGGTTAGTTTAGGAATTACAATTGAAGAATCTTGGGTGAAACAACCCAAGAACCTTCTAGAACTAGGAATCAGATTTTCTGGGGGTAGGATAGTAATTTCAGGGGTGAGAATCTTCGAGAATGAGGGCAGCTGTCAAAAAGGATAAGGGTGACAGCTGCACCTGTACCTTTCTTCAGCCAATTGGATCTGGAATATACTAAGCATATCCTATCCAAAATACCCCCATAAATACCTTACCCTATTCTCTGAAAAAGACACTTTTTACACAGGGATTTTAGACACATTACCACACTTGAACCACAGATCTTAAAAAAAAAAAGGATTCTCCACAGAGAATTTACACACACACACTAAAAAATACTGCTCTGAAAATATACCACTACTCTGGAAAAACATAAAGGATACTGAAAACATCAAAATTAGTACAAGAACATTCTGAAAAAAGTGGTTTCTTCTTGGTTATGGTTTTCCTGGGAAAAATCTAGTTTTCTTGTTGATTTTTCATTCAAAAATCTGGTTTATTCAAGCTATTGTTTTTGGGTATTCTTGCTTGCTTGCTGTTGTTCTGGTGGCTGTGTTGAGCTTGGAATCTCTGGTTTTTCTTGACCTTTATTTGGTCATATATCTTGTTGTCTTACGTCTTAAGGTATGTAATTCTATCTTGTATGAAATGGAATTCTTTGAATGAAATTGTTGCTGGAACATCAATGTATACATGTTTTCTTGGTGATTATCAGAAGTCTCAGTTTTCTTTTTATGTGTTGGTATGCTTCTACCTGCTTGAAAAAATCAGATTTGGTCACATGTTAGTTGGATTCAAATGTGGTATATGTGTACTCACATCTGTGGCTATTGTTTAGTAATTCTAGCCTCTATAGAATATGAAACTGCATAAAACAACATTAGAGACGTGAATCTGACCACTAGTTAGGTCAGATTCACTCTAAACATGTAAGCTTGTGTTAGTTAATATCATGGTTTAGACGTTTATCACGAGTCTTCATTGGGGTCTGCTATGGAACCAGTATTTTTATATATATGAGTTTATTTTTTTCTAACTAAGCTATTTTTGCTAAAACTATTAAGGGTATAAGAACCTTATGTTCAAATATAGCATCAGTGGAGTTGAATCTGACCCTCTAATGGTCAGATTCATTTCATGAATAATGCATAAAGTGTTATCTTGGGTATTTGAAAATTACAAATTGAGGCACAAGTGCATAGTCATAGAGAACCCAAGTTGGAGCAACCAGTTTAGAAGCTTTAATTTTCAGTTCTCTTTATCTGAAAATGACTTAGGGGACTCAACACAGGGGTTGGGTCCGTCTAGGACAGGTGTACCCGAAATGAAAGACTACCCTGATGCATCTTACTTGCTACGTATGCATATTTGTCTCAGCTTGTGTATTGACCGGCTAAACCAAAAAATGAACAGAAAAAACCAAGAGTGAGGTAGAATAAAGAATTCACCCTTTTTTGAAATCCTCGTATTTACCCCAAAACTCCGCCAAAATTTCTGAAAAAATATATAAAACAAAATGAGTGGGCATACATTTTTAATCAGTCAGGATTTTCCCGAACTACGCATTGTTTGATTCTCATGGGTGTGGGATACGTAGGCAACCCTCATCGGGTCTAAATCCATTTTTTCAAAATCAAAAGGATATAGCCCTAAATAAAATTAGGTGACGCCATTATAGCCTGATCGCCCAAATGGGGCGCCGGAAGGCTGTTTTTGCAAAAGTAGCCGCCTGTGTTTTGTCTTTAAAATTCGCGAGCACAGCCTTAAAGGGCCGTATTCACAAGGGTGGTCCATTTTTCTTTATTACGAAACCCTTTTCCAAACTGACACTTTTCGAAAAAATTTCTATGGTCTTAATCAAAAAACAAATGTGCATGATGAATATAGTTGAAAACATCCCCTTCAAAGCAGTCGAGGAAATCCCTCTAGGACTCCATATGTGGTGGAGCAACTTGGGGGCAACCAGTAGAAAGTCTGTTATAAAAGCTTTAGGGGGACTTACTGGCCTTTTAAAGATCAAGCCGAGGTTGGACATCATCGAGGCTCTAGTGCCGTTCTGAGATCCCGCCCACAATGTATTCCACTTTTTAGACTTTGAATTGACGCCCACGCTAGAGGAAATAGCAGGGTATGCTGGACTCAATGACAATCTCAGAAGTAGGTACCCAGTGGCACCTAGGGCGGTGACTCCCCACAAGTTTTTGGATCTGTTGAACATTAGCCGGGACGTCCAAGACCCACATTTGTCCGAAGGCTTCTGCACTTTCTACTTTCTTTACAGACGTTATGGAGATCCCCAGGGTTATGAGGCTAACAACACTGGTCTAACTCACAAAGATCAGGCTAAATGGGAAGCCCGCCGGGGGCTAGCTTTTGTGGTAGCATTCTTGGGCACCTTGATCTGCCAAAGAAGTGACGGATGCATAGACATCGGGCTTGTGGGAATAGCAGACTTCATGATGAAAAAGTCCAATGGCACACTTATACCGATGATCTTAGCCGAGATTTACCGCTCTCTGACAATTTGCCAATCTGGGCGAAAATTCTTTGAGGGGTGCAACCTGCTCCTACAAATCTGGCTGATCGAGCACCTCTGTCACCGCCCGGGCTACATGAACCACAGTTTAACCGGTTTGAACTGCATCGAGGAACATAGTACTCGGGTAAAACGCCACCGATTTCCTGAAGGCACGGAAGCCTGGCACTCGTACTTGAGCTCACTAACTGCCAACCAAATCGAGTGGACGTTCGGGTGGCTCCCTCTCAGCGAGGTTATCAATATGTCCGTTGAGGTTTGCTATCTCCTGTTAAAGGGCCTGCGAAGCATTCATCCATATGCCCATCATCGGGTCTTACGCCAGTTGGGGAGACAATAGGGTGTTCCCCATGACGAGGATTTAAGCCAACAAGCCATCGAGTTATGCCCAAGAGCTGCATTTCCTGAAGGCAGGGTCCGTCAAATTTGGAACGAGTGCAGGTTTTTAGAACCTCAAACTCGAGTGAGAGACTTATCCAAAGGGGAAGTGGAACCCGCCTACACCTCTTGGTACGGTGTAAGAGGCAGGGAGCATCAAGAGCAAGAACGACCCGCAAAGAGACCCCATGTACAACAATTCGCCGAGCAAACTCAAGAGCATTGGGCTTGGTTAGAAAAAGAGAACAGCTACCGAGCCACCATAAGCAAATTGGAGGCCTAGGTCAGGGAAATCAAGTTCGAAAACATCCTACATACTGCCTCGATTGAAGGGGAGAAAAATAGATTAGCCCAAGAAAATGAAGGCCTCCGGGCCCAGATACAGGAACTGAAAACAGCCGCTGAGAATCCAGAGAGAAGCATGGTTGATGAAAGGCTTATCAATAGCCTAAGGCATAAAGTATGTAGCTATGGGAATGATTTAGACAAAGCTGAAGAAAAACTGGCCAAAGTTCGGAAAAGATTAACAAGAAGTGCAGAAGAAAGAACAGAGTTTGTCCAGAGACTAAAAAGGAAATATGACCAGGAAGTCGCGGGCTTGAAGGAAAAATTGGCCACCTTCGAGAACGAGATGGCCAAACAGGCAAAAAGGTTTAAAATAGAGAGGGAGCAGTGCTATGCCATGATGGCTCGGTTAGAAAAAGAGTTACAACAATGGCAAGAACAGAGTCACAAGGATGCCCAAACTTTAGAGGGGAGATCCCAACAAATCGGGCGCCTGCTTCAAGAGAAGGGTATTATCAGGCGAAGGGTCCAAGAGATAGCTGACTACATCGTCACCAGATGTCAGTAATGTGAAGATATGACTCGGACCACTTTCTTCTCAGCAGTTATGATCTTCGTCCATAAGATAATGGACGACCTTTACCGCCTCCGACAAAACATAGCACGCAGGCTCGTGGCAAGGCCGAGCCATGCCCCACCGGCCCCTGGAGAAATGGAAGCACTAATGTATTCTTGATATTTTCGAGTCTGTACTTCACTTTTCTAGTCATAGTCATGTGTTGAGTCCACAGTAGTCTTTATATTTTAGAAAATATGTGTTAAGTCTGTTTTGCAAACTCTGTAATTCCAAAAATGGGTTGCCAGTTTTCTGTAATCAAAAGTGTTTATTTAATGAATGGAAATTTTTAGAATGAAGCTTTTAGAAAATAATGTATGCATCTCTTTGGGTTTTGCTAGCATGAACTACGTGATGATCTGATTCACGCGGTGCCGTGATACGTAGGCAATCCACATAGGATTCGATCATAACCATAAGAAAGAAAATCGAGCAGAAATAAAAAGCAAAAACAATAACAAAGGAAAGGGAAAAATAATAAAAAGAAAAACAAACCAAGAGATAAAGTCGGGATGAAATACACAACTGTGGCAAAGACATATAGAAAGGCATCAGGTGCATTGCATGCCCCGTACGTGCGATTTGCCTATGTGATAAATATTTTAAACTAACGTTTTGTTGGTTCAATCTAAAAGGTATTTTAAGGTGGTTGGTTTTGCGGTAACCTGGCTTCCCATCCTTACTTCACTAGATCAAAGGGGAGCATAGAAATGACATTTGAAAGTCACCTTCCAATCGTCAACTCCTCCGTGGAAGACCTAAGTCCAGCCATCCCAACATTTGAGTCCGCAACAGCTGAAGAGAACAGGACTCTGCATTGTCGCATGCTGTAAATGTGGGACGCATGGTCCAATGGCTGCCGGAAGGCCTTCTGAGGTTCGCCCCCAGGCCATGTTTTCTGGTGTGTCTTCCAACATTCTCACCGCACCACCAATCTCCGCCACGGCCCCACCAACTATCTCCAGGCCAAGTTTCGAGTTGCCAGCATTCACATTCGAAACACCATCCGTCCATCAGGATACCGCTCATGCTACTCCCAATGCATATCCCCAACAAACTTAGCCCGAGTTCACTTTGGGACAGGATAAGAAAAGCTTAGAGAACGAAGGAATAACTCGAAAAATGAAGAGTATTGAACAAAGCCTCAAAAATATACAGGGGCTGAGCGGGCAGAAAAGTGTCTCCTATGCAGATTTGTGCATGTTCCCGCACGTCCATCTGCCTCTCGGATTCAAAACCCCCAAGTTCGAAAAATATGACGGACATGGAGACCCCATAGCCCATCTGAAAAGGTATTGCAACCAGCTCAAGGGAGCAGGTGGGAAGGAGGAACTTCTCATGGCATATTTTGGAGAAAGTTTGACGGGAATTGCATCAGAATGGTACATGGACCAGGATATATCCCGTTGGCACATATGGGATGACTTGGCTCGAGACTTTGTCCGACAATTCCAATACAATGTGGACATAGCTCCCGATAGGAACTCACTATCCAATCTCAAAAAGAAACCCTCAGAGAGTTTCAGGGAGTACGCCATCAAATGGCGTGAGCAAGCCTCCGGGGTCAAACCTCCGATGGATGAGTTTGAAATGGTTAGCGTTTTTCTACAAGCACAGGAAGCTGATTACTTCCAAAATATGATGTCCGCCATGGGCAAACCATTCGCGGAAGCAATTAAAATTGGAGAAATAGGAGAGAACGGGCTAAAAACTGGTCGTATCCTGAGCCAATCTGCCATAAGAGCGACCTCTCAGGCCATCCAAAGCGGATCCGGGGTTGCGGCCAGCAGAAAAAAGAAAGAAGAAGAGGCCATGATGGTTTCCGATGTCAGGAAACCTCGACAATACCCACGCCCATTTCCTAAAGCTTCCCAACATTACTATCCTCACCAAGATACAGCTTATACTTCACCCCCTTTTCCCTATGCCGTAATGAACGCTCAGCCACATCCCAGGCTGCCACAATAATACAATCAGAATAGAACTCCACCCCCAAAAAATAACCATCGTTCCCCAGCTCCATATAATCAACGCCCGCCTCAAAACAGCTACTCGTACACTGCCTACCCCAGAGAGCCACCAAGGAGACTTAATTTCACTCCCATCGGAGAGCCGTATTCTAGCCTCTTCCTAAAGTTGGTCCAGATGGGGCTCCTGCAACCCGTACCTCCAAACGGGCAAAATCCCCAATCACCATCATATAGACGGGGTACCAGTTGTGCTTACCATTCCGGAGTAGAAGGGCACGAAATGGAGGTTTGTTGGACCCTCAAAAGGGTCATGGAAAGCCTTATAGAACAAAAGAAAGTGGTTTTAAGGGACGAAGAAGCTCCCAATGTGACAAACAATCCACTGCCTGCTCACAATCATGGGCCCGTTATCGGCATGATTTGCGAGGACCAGGATTTCGATCCAGCTCTAAAGGCCATCATCACCATCGCAGATGTAGAAAGAAAACCCAAGACGGCACCCAATCCAGCCAAGGAGATGAGAAAGAGTAACCCCGTCCCCCAGGTCACGGAACAGACTGAGACTGGGACGAATAAGGGACCCTCTAAAGGTTTTGTCCTTTACATCCCCAAGGCACACAGGGAAGAACAAAGTGTGTTGAGCCCTCCCAGTAGGTTACAATTCAACAGGGCAATAATGAATGGCTCAAAAATATATGTCCCGAAGGGGACGTATGCGGCGCGGGGGCAAATAATTTCACCCAGACTGAATGAGCCCGTGCTTATTAGCCGCGCGTTGCAAACTCTTATAAAGAATACATCTGCCATCTCATGGAATTACCGCCGGACGGTGGTGACATACAAAGGGAAAGAGATTACCGGGGAAACAGGCGATATAAACTCTTTAGAGAAATACCTTGACCCGGAAGAGCTAAACAAAATCAAGTTGAAACGCTTCCCACCCAAAAGACCGATTAGTGCGAGAGAGGCAGAAGAATTCTTCAAGAATATAAAAACCTCTGTATAGGCCATAATCGAGGATCTTAGGAAATCCCCCGCCCAGGTCTCGCTTATATCTTTGCTGGTAAATTCAAGCGAGCATCAGAAGATCCTGATCAAAACCCTCAACGAAGCATACGTTCCGGCCAACACCACGGTCGAGCAAATGGAGAGGATGGAAAAACGATTTTTTGAGGTCAACCGGATTTTGTTCAACAAGAATGATTTGCCCCCGGAAGGGGCCACCCACAACAAAGCTCTCCACCTAACTGTTAAATGTGAAGGTTACTACGTGAAGAGAGTTATGATGGACGGTGGATCTAGGGTTGATATTTGCCCTCTATCGACCTTACAAAGAATGGAGATCGGGATTGAAAGAATCAGGCCCAACAATGTGTGCGTCCTTGAATTCGATGGTATCAAGAGAGACACGATCGGGCAGACTGATTTGGTCTTGACAATCGGCCCTGTAGACTTCGAAGAAACATTCCAGGTCATGGATATGGATACTTCCTACAATTATCTCTTGGGAAGGCCTTGGATCCATGCGGCGGGGGCAGTGCCATCTACTCTCCACCAAATGGTTAAGTTCGAATATGAGGACCAGGATATCGTGGTCCATTGGAAAGACGAGCAATCTATTTACAGGGACCCATTAGCCCCATGCCTGGAAGCAAGAGAGGGCAACGAGCACATAGTCTACCAGGCTTTCGAGATTGTGGTTGCGGACCGGCATGAGGAAGGAACCCCATTCCCTTAACCCTTCCTATCAAACACGTCAATTATGGTTGCCAACGACATGATCAAACATGGTTACGCACCTGGGAAAGGGCTCGGGGTGTCCTTGCAATGCATTAAAGAACCTGTCACTTTGCCTGCCAATAAAAAGTTTTTCGGCATAGGGTTTCAAGCTACCCCAGACGATGAACAATGGTCTGACCAACGCAAGAGAAATGGTTGGGTATTGCCTCAGCCGATCCCACACATCACCGCATCATTTGTCAAGCCAAAATACATGGAAGAAGAAGAAGGGGTTTTTACGGTCGAAGAAATAGAAGAAATATGCGGAGCAATGAGGCAAGTATTGTATTAGTCCCATATGGTCCAACCAGGAGAGGGCTCCAGCACTGCCGAAGTATAGCATATGGGACCTGATGCCAAGTTGCAAAACTGGGAGGCTACTCCGTTCCCCGTCCAGTGGGAGTCTCGGTAGTTCAGCTTTTGCCATCCTTTCTACACTATGAGTTATTTCAGGGTGTAACTCAAGTTTTAAATTCTTGCCTTTAAATTTCGATGTAAACCCTCCTATGTTCAAATTCAATGAAATGAAATCAAAATTTCATCGTCTACTATTATTTCTGATTTTTTGCTTTTCTTATTTTTTCAGTCCTAATAATGCGGCTTTAAAAAATATGACATGCTTGCGGACTTCGTGCTCTTATCCTAATACGTCGTCTAACCTCGAAATAATGAATCAAGAACTGGAATATGACGAAGAAGAGGCTTTTAGGGAAATAAATCGAGAATTGGAATAGTTCGAGAATAAGCCTAAGCCAAACTTAAACGAAACGGAACCCGTTAACTTGGGCAGTGAAGAAGGGATTCGAGAAACCATGATAAGTGTCCACACGGATAAAAAGACTAGAGACGCCTTGATTCAACTCCTATTAGAATTCAAAGACATATTTGCTTGGTCCTACGACGACATGCCCGGACTAAGTATGGACTTGGTGGTGCACAAGTTGCCAACCTACCCCGGTCATCCATCGATCCAACAAAAGCAGAGGAAGTTCAAAACAGACATGAGTGACAAGATCAAAGAAGAGGTCGCTAAAAAACTAAAGGCTAGAGTAATCTGAGTGGTCCAATACACCACCTGGCTAGCCAATGTGGTTCCGGTGCCCAAAAAGGACGGAAAGGTCCGAGTATGTGTCTACTACCGGGATCTGAATAAAGTCAGTCCCAAAGATAATTTTCCACTACCAAACATACACATCTTTGTGGACAATTGTGCCAAACATGAGGTACAGTCTTTTGTCGATTGCTATGCTGGATATCACCAGGTATTGATGGATGAAGAGGATGCAGATAAAATAGCCTTCACTACACCCTGGGGAACGTACTGTTACCGGGTCATTCCATTTGGTTTAAAGAACGCTGAGGCTACTTATATGAGGGCCATTACCGCCATATTTCACGACATGATGCATCAGGAGATTGAGGTGTACGTTGATGATGTGATCATTAAGTCCAGAACCCAAAATGGCCATGTGCAGCATTTGAGGAAATTCTTCGAACGCCTGCGCAGATATAATTTGAAGTTAAACCCAGCCAAATGCACTTTCGGAGTTCCATCCGGAAAATTACTGGGATTTATAGTCAATCGACGGGGCATCGAGCTGGACCCAACAAAGATAAAATCTATCCGGGATCTCCCACCCCCAAGAACCAAGAAGGAAGTCATGAGTCTGTTGGGTAGGTTGAATTACATCAGCAGGTTCATCTCTCAGTTAACCTCCACATGCAAGCCTATATTCAAGATATTGAAAAAAAATGCGGACATCGAATGGACAGACGAGTGCCAGGGCACTTTTGACAAGATCAAAGAATATCTGTCAAATACTCCAGTGTTAGTCCCACCAGAACCAGGGAGGCCTTTGTTCCTATACCTGACGGTGCTAGAAATATCCTTTGGGTGTGCACTCAGGCAACACGATACAACCGAGAAGAAAGAACAAGCCATTTATTACTTAAGTAAGAAGTTCAAAAACTACGAGGCCAAGTATTCTTAGTTAGAAAGGACTTGTTGCGCTCTAACTTGGGTGGCTCAGAAGCTCAGACACTATCTGCTGGCTTATACCACCTACCTCATCACGAGGCTGGATCATTTGAAGTACATATTCCAAAATCCAATGCCCACCGGGAGGTTAGCCAAATGGAAAATCTTGCTCACAGAGTTCGATATTGTCTATGTCACTCGCACGGCTATGAAAGCTCAAGCATTGGCCGATCATTTAGCTGAAAATCCGGTTGATGATGAATACCAGCCCTTGAGCACTTATTTTCCGGATGAAGAAATCAATTCCATCGAAGTAATCTCGGAAGGCGCTGACACCTGGAAAATGTTCTTTGACGGGGCAGCCAATGCGAAAGGTATCGGGATAGGGGCAATCTTGATTTCACCCGCGGGACAACACTACCCAGCCACAGCCCGCCTCCGTTTCTTTTGCACAAACAATACCACTGAATATGAAGCTTGTATAATGGGCATGAACATGGTCGTTGACATGGATGTAGAAGAGTTGTTAATCATGGGGGACTCCGATTTTATCATTAAGCAGGCTCAGGGAGAGTGGGAAACTCGAGATGTTAAACTCCTTCCCTACAGACAGCATGTGGAGAATCTTAGTAAGCGATTCAAAACCGTCGAGTTCAGATATATTCCTCGGTGCCACAATGAGTTAGTTGATGCCCCGGCCACCCTAGGTGCAATGCTGCCCTATCCAGGTAATGTTTGCATAGACCCATTAGAAATCCAAATCAAGGAAAGACATGGTTACTGCAACACGGTCGAAGTAGAGTCCGATGTCCAACCATGGTATCATGATATTAAAAGATTTTTTAAAACGAAAGAATGTCCCGAGCAGGCCAACGGAGACCAAAAGAGAACCATCCAAAGGCTCGCCAACAGTTTCTTCCTAAGTGGGGAAGTACTGTACAAAAGGAAACCCGATCTAAATCTGTTAAGATGTGTAGACGCCAAAGAAGCCGAAAAGATCATGGGCGAGGTCCATTCAGGAGTATGCGGTTCCCACATGAATGGGTACGTCCTCACAAAGAAAATCTTGCGGGCTGGATATTATTGGATGACCATGGAGAAAGATTATTTTGGTTTCGTCCGGAAGTGCCATAAGTGTCAAATACATGGCGATCTAATCCATGCACCACCTTCAGAACTGCATCCTATGTCGGCACCCTGGCCATTTGTTGCTTGGGGAATAGATGTCATTGGGTCAATCGAGCCAAGGGCCTCAAACGGGCACAGATTCATCTTGGTTTCTATCGACTATTTCACGAAATAGGTCGAGGCCGTCACGTTCAAAGCTGTCACTAAGAAATTGGTGGTGGATTTCATGCACACTAATATCATCTGTCGTTTTGGTATCCCAAAAACTATCATTACTGACAACGCCACAAATCTAAACAGTAACTTGATGAGAGAGGTGTGTGAACAGTTTTAGATAACACACCGCAACTCGACCCCTTACCGGCCCAAAGAAAATGGCACCGTTGAATCAGCAAACAAAAACATCAAGAAAATTCTCAAGAAAATGATTCAAACATCTAGACAATGGCATGAAAAGTTTCCTTTTGCATTGTTGGGATACCGCACGATCGTGCGTACATCGGTAGGAGCTACCCCTTACCTATTGGTTTATGGCACTGAAGCCGGGTTATTGTCGAAGCAGAAATTGAAGACAATGAGTGGGTTAAGACCCGACTGGAGCAATTAACTCTGATTGATGAGAAAAGAATGGCTGCAGTATGCCACAGACAATTATACCAGCAAAGAATGGCCCGCGCTTACAACAAGAAAGTGCGACCTAGGAACTTCGAGGTAGGGCAACTCGTTTTAAGACATATATTCCCACACCACGAAGAAGCGAAAGGAAAATTCGCCCCAAACTAGAAACGTCCATACATCATAAGGAAATTTCTACCAAAATGAGCGTTATACCTGGGAGACATCAAAGGAAATGACCCCGAAACGGCTGTCAATGCAGATGCCATCAAAAGGTACTATGTTTGATCCTCTATATATTTTCAAGTGTTCTCCGGTTGGGATGATGAAGGCTTTCATTCTCGCAACCCAAACAACATTAACCCTTTTTGCAAACCCTTTGAGCCGGTTACTCTTCTTTGATTACACTCTTTGGAACCCGAAGTTCTAATAAAAAAAAAATCAATCAATTAGAAACAAAAAAAAAATAAAAGTTTCCTGAACTACGTTCGACTTGATTCCGAAAGGATACGTAGGCAGCCTCTCTCTGGGGTTCAGTCACACCAAAATAAAAATTTCACATTTCCCCCAAGAGTTTAAGCTGGGGCGAATTTTATGTTCAGCGACGTTTGCGCATAAAAGGTTCCATAGTTGTAATTCAATACAAATTCTTTTCACCAAAAACCCTGTTCAAGTCCTTCCGATCAATCGGAAAAGATGTCCAAAATTGGAAGATACAGTTGTTCGGAGCAGATACAAGCAGTGAGAGAAATTAAAATGAGAGAGTCTTGTTAGTGAAAACTCGCAAAGAGCACTACAAGGCGAAGGTAAGAAGAGAAATGAGAGAGGTTAGTTGGTGAAAACTCACAAAGAGCGCCACTAATCGAAAAGGACAATGGATCAATCTGGGGCAAGGTTTCTTAATCTTGAGGTAATAGTTGTGATGAATCTCTGAGAGTCGGACGGTTTACACGAACCAGGCATCCATTCCAAAGGGCATGTCATGTTCATTAAAGCCCGCATGCACTCCAGATAAGTCTTTCTTTTCTTACCCCGAAAGGGACATCTCTTGTACAAATTCGTCGTCCATTCTGTCGTTTATTTTTCTTTTGAATCCCTTTCGGTCTAACTCTGTCCCGAAACTAAGGCAAAGAAAAGATGGCAAGACTGACTCACGGGGCTCTCATTTGACGCGGGTCAATATGCAAAAGGCACCCAGCCTCGTCACGGACATCGAGTAGATCCCGACTGGCCACAATGGCCAAAGACCAAACTCAAAACCTTGAAAGGAGAAAGTCAAATTGAAGTGCCTATAAAGGCAAATGAAGTTGAAAGGTTGAGCCCCGCATGGTTAACCATCTTGGCAGGGTTTGAAAAGCCGAAATGTTCCAAATGACCCAAAGTTACAGTTGGAAGAAAAGTCAGGAATGAAAATCCAATAAAAGCGAAATAAAGTTGGAAAGGTTAAGTCCCACGCGACTAACCGTTGCAGCAGAATTTGAGGGGCCAAAACTCCCCCCTAATACTCTGGAAATCCAAAAGAAAAGCAAGTGAAAAGCCTACAAAGGCAAAAAAATAAAATGTTGGGTCCCCCGTGACCGATCACTATGGTAAAATCTAGGAAGCCAAGGTCCTCAAGATTAGAGATGAAACTCAATCCCAAGCAAGCAAACAAGCAAGCAAGTGGTTGAAACCTTCATCAAAAGAACTGAGATCAAGCAGTTCAAAATCAAAGCCGCAAAACCAACCACCGTTTCAAACTAACAAATTGTTCTTTGTCTCAAAATAGGAAACAGGTGCAAAAGCAACCGCGTAAAAGCAGGGGCAATCAGAAGGAATTGCGCAAGAGCTAGAAAGAGCTCTGCAGCATTGACTCCAAAGAAAGGGAAGTTTCCTCCAAAATCTTTTCACGCATATATATAAAAAAGATAAGAAATGAAGTTGAATATGGTGAAACCCTAAAGTAGCATAGGACCCTCAACCCCTAGCCAAACATTTTCCAACCAAGGATATCCCAGTCCTCAATTGATGCCAACGTAGGGTCCCGTACCCAAACAGACACTGGCATAACCCCAGTGATCTCTTTTTCGGGGCAACAGCATAACTTTTTGACCTGTCCAGACACTGGCAAAACCCCAGTGATCCCTTTTCCCCAGGCAACAGCATAACATGTTGACCTTTCCAGACACCGGCATAACCTGGTGATCTTTCTGACAACAGCATAACCTGTTGATTACTCCCTTTTTCCCCAGGAAACAGCATAACATGTTGACCTTTCCAGACACCGGCATAACCTGGTGATCTTTCTGACAACAGCATAACCTGTTGATCACTCCCTTTTCCCCAGGCAACAGCATAACCTGTTGACCTTTCCAGACACCGGCATAATCTGGTGATCTTTTTGACAACAGCATAACCTGTTGATCACTCCCTTTTCCCCAGGCAACAGCATAACCTGTTGACATTTCCAGACACCGGCATAACCTGGTGATCTTTCTGACAACAGCATAACCTGTTGATCACTCCCTTTTCCCCAGGCAACAGCATAACCTGTTGACATTTCCAGACACCGGCATAACCTGGTGATCTTTCTGAAAACAGCATAACATGTTGATCACTCCCTCTTCCCCAGGCAACAGCATAACATGTTGACCTTTCCAGACACCGGAATAACCTGGTGATCTTTCTGACAACAGCATAACCTGTTGATCACTCCCTTTTTCCCCAGGCAACAGCATAACCTATTGACCTTTCCAGACACCGGCATAACCTGGTGATCTTTCTGACAACAGCATAACCTGTTGATCATTCCCTTTTCCCCGGGCAACAGCATAACCTGTTGACCTTTCCGGACACCGGCATAACCTGGTGATCTTTCTGACAACAGCATAACCTATTGATCATCTCCAAACACTGGCATAACCCAGTAATCTCTATTTCTAACAACAGCATAACCTGTTGATCATCTCCAGAAACTGGCATAACCCAGTAATCTCTATTTCTGACAACAGCATAACCTGTTGATCCTCTCCGGACATTGGCATAACCTAGTGATTTCCTTTGTGACAACAACATAACCTGTAGATCCTTACCCGGACACCAGCATAACCTGGTGATCCTTACTTGACGACAGCATAGCATGTCGATCTTTTCCAACATAGGGTCTCAAATCCATAGTTGATTTCACCTTTTAGGCATAGGGTATCCACCCCCTAGTCGGCATTCACTCCGGGTACACAGGTCCCGGCCTTTTATTACTTTCAATAATAAAATAGCATAGATTTTATTACAATAACTCACGAAATTTTCCTAGAGAAAACTGGGGCAGAAAATTTCGTTCGCTTGTCCTGATTTTTTGCAGAGTACGTTTCTGGAACATTGGAACTCGAGACGACCAAAAGAAGAAGTTTCGATCCAAAATAAAAAAACAAAAGAAACAAAGAGAAGATTGAATCCAAAAGCGCACAAACGGGGAGGATGTGGACTATTCAGGACGAGATTGAAGTCATCCGTCCAGTATATCCCATTTTGATCCGAGGAACGACAAGACAAAACCAGCACCTGCGACTAACAAGCATCAGGATCCAGGTTAGAGTCAGCAAAAGATTAAGAGTCAAGACCCAGTCCTAGATAAGAATCGTGTAATTTAGCAGCTAATAGGTTTTAGTTAGTCCTTCGTTTTGTACTTGGGTGTAATAAGGAGATCAGCAGCAACCGCAGTGAAACCACAGTTACTCGGTAGTCCCAGCTACCAAAATTTCCAGAACTACACTGACCTGATTCCTTTATAGCCAAGGATATGTAGGCAGCCTTGAAGCAGGGTTCGGTCAAACTTTTCAAAACGCTTCACAATGGAACATATGAATAGGTAAAAATCGTTCATTGTTGCTCACTTTGTCTCTGCCCGAAAACTCTTCGTTTTTCCGAGCAAAGAGGGGCAGCTGTGAGCATGTGATTTTTACTCGCCGTATCAGCCTATAAAAATCTCAATAAATCAAATGATTTTATGAATTTTGTTGATTTTTCGGTAATTAATTGTGAATTATTTGCATTTTTTGCATATCCATAATTCATCTTTTAAAATTATTAAAATTTGCATCACTATTATTGAAGAATTATGAAGTTATTATTTATAATTAATTAAATAATAGAGGAATGACGATTATTTAACGTAATGTAGTTTTTAATAACTAATTACTAAGAAATTAATCATTTTTATTCGATAAATCATAGATTTAATTAAGAATATAAAATTGGTTATTTTATTCTTAATTAATACGTAAATAGATGAAAAATAAGGTTTAAAATTAATTGCTACATTTTTTAGATTAAATTAGATTTGAACTTAATTAGCTTAATTAGTTTAAAGAGCCAATTTCGGATCTGGGCTTGAAACTACCCAGGCCCAAACCCAATCCTTACACACTCAAACAACCCAAGCCCAAACCCCTTACCCGGCTTACCCCAGCACCCCTCCAAACGACCTCGTTTGGGTTAGTGAGTTAAATCATGGCCATTGATCGAAATAGATCGGACGGCCAGGAACTCACCCCCTCTAAACTATATAAATGTC
>ML413824.1:0-26512 GCA_005239525.1 Nicotiana knightiana
CAGATACTGGCACCTATCAAAGGTTAATAGGCAAGTTATTGTATTTAACAATGACAAGACCAGGTATTTCCTCTAGTGTACAAACATTAAGTCAGTTCTTACAAAAACCAAAAATATCTCACATGGAAGCTGCATTAAGGATTGTTAAGTATATTAAAAACAGTCCAGGTCAAGGGATTCTTTTGTCAAGTGCTTCTAACAATACTGTTTCAGCTTATTGTGATGCAGATTGGGCTGCTTGTCCTTTCTCAAGAAAATCTGNTAGTAGCAGAACTAGTTTGGCTAATTGGTCTGCTTCAAGAACTTGAAATTGACATCAAGTTGCATGTTGAGGTGTTCAGCGATAGTAAAGCTGCAATTCAAATTGCAGCTAATCCAGTGTATCATGAAAGGACTAAACATATTGAAATCGACTGTCATTTTATCAGGGAAAAAATTATTCGAGGTCTCATCAAAACAATCTACATATCTACCAAGGATCAACCTGCTGATATTCTCACCAAAGGTCTCACGAAAGTTCAGCATGACTATCTGTCTTCCAAGCTAGGAATGCTTGATGTTTTTTCAGTACCTAGCTTGAGGGGGAGTGTAGAGAAAGATAACAATTAAATGAGAAAGAAAGTAGTTATAGTTAAAGTATTAGTTAGTTGGTTAAGTTAGGTATAACCTCTCCTCTTAAAGTTAGTTAAGATAGTTAATACATACTTAGTAGATAAATTAGGTTCTTAGCTAATATCTATATATAGATTCTACTATTCACATTGAAAGATATAGATTAAACAAATAATACAAGAATATCTCTCTCATTTTACACTATTTTATTTTCTTCTGCAGTCTAGTTTTTTCCGCCACCTTCTTCTTCTTCTCTTCTTCTTCTTCTTGTTTTCTTCTCCTCTCTTCTCTTCTTCTGCATATCAGTATCTTGAGTATTAACTCAAGAATAACTTCAGTAAGTTTTATTGATTTAATGTACATAGTAATTGTAAACTTATTCAAGTTTGTCCTCTGTTGACTTTTTTTTTTTTGGTTTTCGGTGTCCGTATTGGAGCCCGACTATATCGGGATTCGCGCCGTGTAGGGCCCATTCGGGAGGAAGTACTCCCTACCAAGGATTTTTCCATATCCAAGGTTCGAATTCGAGACCTCTGATTAAGGTAGAACAGTCACATTCACTGCACCACATCCTTTGGTGGTGTCCTCTGTTGACTTTTATCAAGTAAACTTATCAAAAATGATAGACAGAATTGTCGGAATAAAGTAGGAGGTCATGAAGATTGGCAAAAATTACAACTTCGATAAAAAGATATTCATTAAGTCCCGTATTAGTCTATCAACATAGAAGAAAATAACAAAAATATAGATTGTAAAATTTTTGCAAATTTGAAGTATTAGTCTATCAATATTGCCGGTATTAGATACACGTGTCTAATAAGTAGTATAGTTGAAACGGTTGGAGAGTACACAGAGATGTTGTATAGTTAAGACAAAATCACAAAATAATGGAATTACACTGCTATGCCTTGCGCGAATCTCGCAAGCTCAAGTTATTAACACGATTTAGTGATAAAGATATTATTCTTATAAGATAATAATTTATTAATTTGTCTAGTTTGATATCCATATAAAAATATATGAACTACTCAAAGGTAAGTTTTTAATACTTAATTCATTTAATAAATTTTTTTTGCTTATCGGCAATTTATGATGGGTATTTTCCGTAGAAGTTATGGAAGTGACGATAGAGATATCCGGAACTATACGAAGTAGTAGTTGATCTATCATTGAAGCAGTGATTATCAACTAAAGTTTATCATTTGAACAGCTCTCACACATCACAATTAAGCTTTGTCATGTATAAATAATAAGGCTAATTAAGTGCAATTGTGCTCATATATGTTTAGGAACTAATTTTAAAGACATCCAAACACTAGTGGAAATAATGGGACTGCTCTTTTGCTTTTGTTAAAAGCAAAAGGAGTTAGTGATCACACACCTTTTCCTACTCTCCTCTTCACTTTTTTCTGTTTAAGCCAAAGAAAACTCACTAAGAATCCGAAAGAGAAAGAAAACAAGTTTTGGATAAGGCATTAATTATACTGCAATTTACAAACCGTTGATTAAAACAAGTTGCAACCTTTTTTTCTTTTCTTTATGGTAATAGAAGAAGTTGCAACTTAGTGCTTCCAAATGTACACCTTCTTCTTATGGTCAAACAACGTTAATGATACAGTGATTGAATTAATTACAACTTAGCAGGAGTAACCGAGACGAATCTAAGATTTGAAGTTTATAGATTTCTACAAGAATTTTAAGTTAATATATAATAATAATAATAATTGAGTTCACAATTAAATATTTAATAAATTTATATTATATTAAAAGCACAAAAGCCCTTAACGAAATGTCGTTCGCCTTTTTTACACTTTAAAAATAAACTTTACATTAGATAAAATTGTAATTTAGTTATTATCCTAATATATAGGACTTTGAATTTTATTAAATTTTTTATTATTATATCTTTCCTTATTTGAATTATGTTAGAAGTCCTAATATTAATGACTTTAAAGTAGATATTATTTGGGGAAATAGAAGTAATGTTACGTTTCTTTTCCTTGTATATTCGACGGCAATTTCAATAAAATATATTTCACATTCATTCTTCTTATATTGGGAACATATAATTATAATAAGATATACTACTAAGAGTAAGAGATTTGGTACCTAACTAAATATATATTTTAATTACTAAATATAATTTTTAAATATTACACAAATTGATATACTACTAAAAGTAAGAGATTTGGTACCTAACAATGTATCTTCTATCATTTGCACGTACCTATATCAATAAATGTATTTTTTTAAATTCTGTAAATATTATTAAAACGATGGGTTTGAGTTATTGAATAAATATTAAAAATTATTTTTTATTCCTAAAAATAACGAATATTAATCTCATTAAGCTAGCTCTGTCAATAATTTTAAAAATATTTACGCAATTTTAAGAATTATATATTTATTGATATAGGTGTATTGGTAAAAAAGAGTTTCACACGTGTAATAAATCTTGATGACTCAACAGTCTACGTGGAGCAATGAAGACACGACAGCTGGACGGGACTCTATGAAGAGATATGAGGCAAAGAGGCACGACAAATCACGCCAACGGGTCAATTAACTACGGAAGTCTCAACCTAATTGAGAAGATGAAGAGACACAGTCAAAATGTATGTCGGCGGAACAAAAGGCAGATTCAGAGATCTTCAATTAGTGATCCACACATTACACAACATTCACGCAACAGTTACGGTTACTCATTGTAACGTTACATTAATGTCATAATTAGTCATTAATGCTCAATCACTGAAAAAGGCAGACGTTATATTAGGAAATTCCCTATATAAGGGAGTAAAATATAACCTGTAAAGGGACATCCGAACTACTATTGCAATACACTTTACTTTTCGTGCATTTCATCGATTTTTCTTTTTTTAATTACTTAAAATAAATTAGTCTTGCCTTGGTTATCAGAAACTCGTGTTCATCCTAAAAATAGCTTTGGTCAAAGGATCTAATTCTTTGGTTAAAGAAATTGGTTCCGTTACCGGGAAGCTGATAATCTTTGTTTGCTTTTCAAGCGATATCCTCTGAACTATGTCGAACTCCAACGACAACAACCAACAAAGGAATGGAACCCCAATTCCATCGCCTTCAGGAACCCCACGTGGTTCAAGGGAGCAATCCCCTGAAAGATCAAATAACAACAATGATAATAATGATCAAACGGTGGAACAAGATCGGGTAAAGCAAATGATTGCAGATTATGTGAGCCAAGCTTTGCAAGAATTTGCGAGGGGATTATCGGCAGCGTTACCTGCACCACCGACACCACCCCCCATTAATACTATCACCATGGAAAATCCTCATCTGGGTTGGCAAACTCAGGAAGGGGAGATACTCCTAATGAATCTCTCGAAGCGAGACCAGGTATGTCTAATAACTCTGAATTACAGACTTTATTACTAACTTTGCAGAAACAGGTGAAGGAACTAAACGATTAAATCGAACAAATTCCTGGAGTACCACCTGTTATCAAAGGCATTGACGTTGATAGATATTCTCAACAACCTTAAAAACCAAGCACAACACCCGTACCCATTCCAAAGAAGTTTAAAATGTCTGACGTACCCAAATATGACGGGACAACCGACCTACGCGACCATGTAACTGCTTTTACCACCGGAGTGAAGGGCAACGATTTAACAAAACAAGAAATTGAGTCGGTCCTAGTTAAAAAATTTAGAGAAACACTTACCAAAGGGGCGCTAACCTGGTATTCTCTTCTCCTTGGAAACTCTATTGATTCTTTTGTTGAGCTTGCAGATTCTTTCATAAAGGCACACTCCGGTGCACAAAAAGTCGAGAAAAGGATGGAGGACATCTTTAAAATAAAACAAGGAGACACGGAACTACTTCGTAAATTTGTAGACAGGTTCAAACGAGAAAGAATGCAACTACCAAGGATGCCTGATAACTGGACAGCTATGGCATTCACAAGTAATCTAAATGATAAAATCTCAGAAGCCATGAGACGACTCAAAGAAAGCTTGAGAGAATTCCCAGCTACAACGTGGAACGATGTTTATAACATGTATAGTACTAAACTTCGAATAGAAGAAGATACCATTGCTCGTCCGAAAGAGGAAGATTATACCAGATCCAGACGTTCAGAATCAGATAGGAGATCAGGTAAAAACAGGTACGATCCTTACTTGGGACCATCGGGACGTGTAACTCGTCCCAGGTTCGAAAACACCAGGTCAGATTATGGACCACCAAGCAGAGATGCGGGCTCGTCCTCATCTAGATCCAGAAGGGATCAAGATCAACGACCTAGAGGTAATGCGCGAATTGGGGATCATACCGTTAATGTAAGTACCTCCGAGCTGATTTCAGTGTTAAGAAATTTGGGTGATAAGGTTCGATGGCCCAAAGAGATGAGGTCGAATCGGAATAAGAGGAACCCAGATCTCTGGTGTGAATTCCATAATGATCATGGACACAAAGCTGTAGATTGCAGATTTTTGCAAGGTGAGGTAGAACAATTATTGAAACAGGGCTATTTCACAGAATTGTTCAATGAAAATAGGTAAACAAACATACATGAAGAACAGGCAGGAGCCCCTAGAACCTTCATCTCCAAAACGAACCGTCAACGTGATACACGAAGGTGAAGAAGTAAACGTAGTTGTCTACAAAACGACCACGAAGTTCACAATTACACACGGAAAACGGGTTCGTGAAAATCTGGAAGCAGACGATATAACCTTCGATGATGCAGATATCGACAGATTAATGCTTCCTCACGATGATGCTCTGGTAATATATTTACTTATTCATGACACTAACGTAAAAAGAGTGTTGATCGATCCAGGTAGTTCAGTCAATATCATTTTGCTAAGAGTCGTGGAAGAAATGTTATTGGGGAATCAAGTAATCCCAAGGGCACGAGCCATATCAGGGTTTGATAACTCTACGGTTATAACAAAAGGAGAAATTGAACTTAGCACTTATGCTGAGGGAGTGATCAAAAGTACCAGGTTCCAAGTCATCGATACTGACATGGCTTATAACGTAATCGTGGGAAGGCCATGGATCCACGACATGAAAGCAATACCCTCCACCTTGCATCAGGTAATTAAATTCCCCTCTGAATGGGGGATTCAGCAAATTAGAGGCGATCAGCAAACCGCGAGAAATATAAATTCCGTGGTACACTACAACAAAAAAGTAGAGGTGAAAGAATCAAGGGATAAGGAAGTCTCCCAAGCAGGTGACACCATCCAAACAGGCATGGAATAAATTACTACCCAAATAGGGACGGAAGGTATGACTGCTGGAACAGGTACAAAAGAAAATACTTACGAGAAAGTGAATCAAGTCACCACGGAAGAGGCATTGGACCACACGGATGTAGATTCAGACCGGACGTCATTCATGAACCAGAGGAAAACGAGCACATCAAAACAACTATGGAAGAGCTCGAAGTTGTTCCATTGTCTGAACGAAAGCCTTAACAAAAAGTGTACATAGGCACGAAGCTGAGTCCTGGTCGAAGAGGTAAGTTAATGGATTATTTAAAGGCTAACACAGATTGCTTTGTGTGGTCCCATTCAGATATGACAGGTATCCCACTAGAGGTGATGACTCGTAAACTAAATGAAGATCCATCCTTCGTACCTGTTAAAAAAAAAAGAAAAGAAAGCAAGGACCATTCAAGAACCAAGTGATTGACGAAGAGGTACGGAAACTCTTAAAGATTGGTTCAATACGAGAGGTAACGTACCCTAATTGGCTAGCTAACACTGTGGTAGTACCTAAAAAGAATGGAAAATGGAGAGTGTGCGTAGATTATACTGACTTAAATAAAGCATGCCCCAAAGATTTATTCCCATTACAACATATAGATCAAATGATTGATGCCACCGCAGGTCATGAATTGTTAAGCTTTCTAGATGCGTATTCTGGTTAAAACCAGATTAAAATGGATCCCTCAGACGAGGAAAAAACCTCCTTTATTACAAGCAGGGGGACCTATTGTTATAAAGTCATGCCTTTTGGCTTAAAAATGTTGGATCCACATATCAAAGTCTAGTGACCAAGATGTTCCAGGAACATCTAGGAAAAACAATGGAAGTTTACATTGATGACATGCTGGTAAAATCAACACGGGCGGAAAACCATTTCCAGGACCTCTCTATTACCTTTGACATTTTACGCAGGTATAATATGAAGCTTAATCCAGAAAAATACGCTTTTGCCGTGGAATCAGGTAAATTCTTAGGTTTCCTTGTATCAAACAGAGGAATAGAGGTAAATCCTGATCAAATTAAGGCTATAGAAGAAATACTTGATGTACTTATAAATAAAAAATAAGTTCAAAGACTAACGGGAAGAATTGCAGCCTTAGGAAGATTTATTTCCAAATCTTCTGAGAAAAGTTTCAAATTCTTTGCAGTTCTCAAAAAGCAAAACCGGTTCGAATGGACTGAAGAATGTCAACAGGCTCTCAAAGACCTAAAGGCTTACCTATCAAAACCTCTGTTGCTGTCAAAGCCGAAGGAGGGGGAGCGGCTATACGTCTAGTTTGCTGTCTCGAAAATTGTTGTAAGTGCAGTATTGGTAAGGGAGAATAAAGGTAAAAAATCTCCTATTTATTATGTAAGCAAGACATTACTGGATGCTGAAACTAGATATCCACATCTAGAAAAGTTAGCCTTAGCTCTAATCATGGCATCTAGAAAATTAAGGCCATACTTTCAATGTCATCCAATCACAGTTGTGACCTCGTATCCATTAAGAAACATACCGCATAAACAAGAACTATCAGGAAGATTAGCCAAGTGGGCCATAGAATTAAGTGAGCATGAAATAATATATTGGCCTAGGACTACAATCAAGTCTCAAATCTTAGCTGATTTTGTCGCTGACTTTAGTAATAGCATTGTCCCTGAAGTGAAAAAAGAGTTACAACTCTTCAACGGTGTTAATTCGGGTCTATGGACCTTTTTTACCGATGGTTCTTCTAATATAAAAGGCGTCGGCTTAGGCATAGTCTTAATATCACCCACGGGTGAAAAAACACGACATGCTATCAAATGTTATCCTATAACTAACAATGAAGCAGAATACGAAGCTGTTATTGCAGTACTAGAACTCGCACGAGAGCTCTCAATCGAGCAAATCTTAATCAAAAGCGACTCTCAACTGGTAATAAATCATATGCAGGGGACTTACATCGCTCGAGAGACTCGGATGCAACAATATCTGGAAAAGGCACAAGAGCTCGTGAGACAATTCAAAACATAAAAAGTAGTACAAATACCTAGAGAGGAAAATGCAGAAGCAGATGCATTAGCTAACCTCGCAGCAGTCACGTAAGTAATAAACAAAGACAATGCAATTGTCATTCATCTATTCCATTTAGCGATCGACTAGGATAGAAATGAGGTAACTTTCAAAAATTTAACCTGGGATTGGAGAAACGAAATCCTAAATTTTTTGCAGAATGGCACCATACCTGAAGACAAGAAAACAACTCAAGCCCTTCGCCGCAAAGCTGCACGGTACTGCCTCATTCGCAACTCATTATATCGCAAGATGTTCGGAGGGCCCCTAGCAAAATGCCTCGGACCTATCAAACGGAGTTTGTGATGAAAGAAGTCCACGAAGGACACTGTACAAATCACTCAGGGGCGAGATCCTTAGTAAAAACCTTAATCAGAGCTGGATACTATTGGCCTAAGATGGAAGAAGAGGCCGAGAACTTCGTATCCAAATGCGATAGATGCCAAAGGTTTGTCAATAACATACATCGACCAGCGGAATTATTGCATCCAATAATATCACCATGCCCCTTCATGAAATGGGGTATGGACATAGTGGGACCTCTTCCCACAGCTAAAGGACACGTACAGTTTTTGCTCATGCTAACCGACTATTTTACAAAATGGGTAGAGGAAGAAGCGTTCAAACAGGTGCGAGAAAAGGAAGTTAAAAGTTTCTTATGGAGAAACATAATATGCCGCTTTGGGATACCAAAGGAGACCGTGTGTGATAATGACCCGCAAATCATAGGCTCGCAAATCACACAATTCTTCGAAATCTAGCAAATCAAACGGATCACTTCAACGCCATACCACCCCGTGGCTAATGGTCAAGTTGAGTCAAAGAATAAAGTCATCATCAATAATCTAAAGAAGCGGCTAGATAAAGCCAAAGGAAAACTGGCTTGATGAGTTACCAGCGGTACTATGGGCATACAGAACAACTTCAAAAACAACCACGGGAGAAACTTCGTTCGTACTTGTCTATGGTTCAGAAGGCTTAATACATGTGGATATTGGCGAACAAACCATAAGGTTTACAACAGCCACAGAGGAAGCAAACCACGACGAATTGAGGACCAATCTGGACCTGCTCGAACCACGGAGAGAAGCAGCACTAATACGGATGGCAGCTCAGAAACAAATCATAGAGCGTTATTACAACTGTAAAGCTCATCTCAGATACTTCAAGATTGGGGACTTCATCCTCAAAAAAGTCTTTCAATCAATAAATAAGTAGGCATAGGAAAGCTAAGTCCAAACTGGGAAGGAGCCTACAAAGTCCGAGGCATAGCTGGGAAGGGCGCCTACGAGCTGGAAGCTATGGACGACAGAATCCTACCAACACGTTGGAATGCCATCCACTTAAAGAAGTACTACTTCTAAGGAAAAGAAGTTGAAACCCCCGGTCAGGTATCACACGTTCGATTTTATTTTGAACATTTAAAATTTTACTAACCTTTTTAGATGATAAGCATAAAGCTAACCCATCACCAGATGATGATATTAGACCTGCAAAGACGCGAGGAAGTAACTAAATTCCCCGTCTAGGGTTGCACTTTTTGATGGATGTTTTAAAGGGTTAAGCAGTCATCATCTAAAAACTATATACCTTCGAGTCCCGTATGTTTTTCCTTTTCAGGAAAAGGACCACAAGGAAGGAATAGTCAAGTGCTCGAGATTTCATTCTTCAAAGCTCAAACACTTGGGGCACTATACAGTATGGAAGGCAAAGATGAAGCAAAAAAGACTATCAAAAAGTCAAAGCTCGTAGCCTGAAGATCCATCTACCCAACAAGTCAAGTGATACGAGCAAAATCCAAAGAGACAAAGACTCAAACACAAAGCCTCTAATCCAAAAAACCTTCGAACATGTTCAGGTTAAAAGGAAAAATGTTAGCCACGAGGAAGAAATGCGCATCTTTGTACTTATTCAAAATAAAGACTGTTGTAACCAAAAACAGTTATAAATAAAAAATCATCATCATTGTACTCATTCAAAACTGTTGTAACTAAAAGCAGTTACGAAATCTTTGTACTCATATAGAAAATTGTTATCAAATAAAACAGTTACGGATGAAAGATCAAAATCCTTGTACTTGTTCAAAAAACTGTTATCAAATAAAACAGTTACGGATGCAAGAGCATTTTCCTCGTGCTTATTGAAAATTGTTGTCGACAAAAACAGTTACGGGTGAAAACCCCAACTTGAATAAAAACTGTTACGAATGAAAAACAGTTTCTCTCTTGTATTAACTCGAAAAAACTGTTACATACGAAAAACAGTTACGACATACAAATGTATATCAAATCTGTTAAAAAAAACAATTACAATATGAGTTTTAGACGATAATCAAACACATGTAAAAAGTTGTGAAAGTTCAAACAAAAAACTTTCCTCAGAAACATTCTTAAACATGTGAAAAATTCCTATCACTCTATTTCATTATTACACCTTTATGAAGTTGAGACGTCTTCTTCAATAAGTGTCGATCAAAAAAGGGTCCTCTTTCATAAATTATGCCTACTACAAAAAGGCACACACCGTGCCTATTATGAAAAGGTATGAGTAATCCAAAGCATTCTATATGCAAAACTCAGAGGTAAAACTAAAACCTCGAAAAATAAAGCATGCAAAAAGACTTAAAGAGTGAAACAGAAACTCAATGGAAAACAAAAGTCATACTCGCATTAATATATTAAAACGGCTAAGTAAAAACTAAGTATTAACTTATACTTAGCCGTATAGANATTAAAACGGCTAAGTAAAAACTAAGTATTAACTTATACTTAGCAGTATAGAGTTTTTATACATTGAGGTGACCCTAAGTTGTCATTTGGGGACTTTAAAGAGATCCAAATTTACCCCCCATGGGACTGGGGGTAACCACCAATTGAGACAAAGAAAAAAAAGGGAGGAACCAACTTCTTAAACTTCTTCAGGAGGGGGGTTGACTTCACTGGTAGAAGGAGCAGGAGCGGCTTGGGACGAAGAGACTTAAGCAGCAAGAGCCTCACCTTCAGGTGAAGATAGATTCTGACCGTGTTGAGCCTTCTCAATGGACTCCTTGATTTTTGCAATTTCAGCATTAAGGTCGAAACCCTCTCGGCCCATTTCAGTCAATGTGTCGAGGCGAGAGTTCATATACGCCCAACTAATATCGACATCTGCCCTATCTTCAAGAGCTTCGTAATATTTCTCCCATAGCATAACTTCAGCTCTTAGTTCATCCCTCTCAGTCAAGGCAACATCATTAGAAGCCCTTAAAGGAGCGAAAGACCTTTCTAGGAATTGAACTTTCTCCAAAGAGTTACGGAGATCCTCCTGGGTCTGAGTAAGGTATTGCACTAATTCGCCGGAATACTCCTCCTTTTGGTCTAGTAAGGCCTTCAAACTCCTGACCTCTTCAGAGGCATGAGACAGCTGCTCCGTGAATGAGGACTCTAGGACGCTCTTATCCTTGTATGCCTGATCAGAGGATGCCTTCTCCACGACCAATTATGCCGTCATGACCCTCACTTGCTGCTCTAAAGTACATTTTTATTCTTTTACAGACTCCATGTCGAGCCTTAAGCTTTCATACTGCTCCTTCCAGTTATCTGCTTCCGCACGCCATTCTTTCACTTCCTGCTCCGTATTAGAAACCCACTTCATAAGCTCCGTGCCTATAAGATTGATCTGCAAAAGAAAACCAATTAGATATGGTAAATACATGTACAAGAATGAATACAAGAAAATGCATTTTACCTTTAAAGAAGTATGCACGATTTCATTAGCCCATGTAAGGGAACTGTGGCTGTCCAACTTAGCTCTCTCTGTCGGGCCTATCAACGATTTCAACCACACATCAGGCTGGCCAGACTTTTTAAAGAGACTACCCTCCGCTGGAACTTCTATCGTCACCTGCCTCATCTCTCCGCTGGAAGACCCTACTTCTGTAAAGAAGGCACAGAAGCAGGTAGAGATGCAGAAGCTACGGGGCTAGGAAGTCTGAGGGTCCGAAAAGGCCACAGGAGAGGGAGCAACGACAGGAGCAGGAATAGCCACGGGAGCAGGAGAAATAACTGGAACAGTTGAATGGAGTTCTCTAAGAGAAGGAGAGAAAATAGGAGCTTCATCAGCAACAGAACCAAAGCCTTCACGGAACAATTGGCCAACAGATTCACGCACGGGAGAGGGAGTAGCATCCTTGGAGGCAGAAAGTCCAACTTCAGGCACGGAAGGCACGATGACAGGTGTAGACTTGTCGTCTGAGACCACCTTCCTTCTGCGTGACCTATGGACCAAACTTCCCTCATCTTCCTCCTCTTCTCCCGAGGTCCTTGACCCACCTGCTTTTCTCTTTGAAGAAGAAAATCCTGAAATGATCTCCTGGGCCTGAGCCAGGAATAACTTGGGAACAGACGCGGATGCAGAAACTCCACGAGCAGGAAACCCTGTCAAAAGGAAAGGGTTAAATAATGCTCAAAGGAATAAACAAGTACAAATAAAAACTTCACTTACCATGAGTCTTAACTCTCCAACCAAACCTCTCAGATAGGTACTTCCATGAACGTTCTTCCAGTGGAGTAATTAACAAAAGCTTTTCTACCCTATCTCTGAAACCGGAGACATTCTCGACGGTTCCCATGTTTGCTGCAAAAAGAAGAAACAGCTACGATATTGATAAAATATCTAAAGCAAAAAGCAAGGAATGTGAGCAAAAGTGTACTCACGTGCAAAATTCCACTTCTCAGGGAAGGGAAGATTCTCTTCACCTACTAAACCAGCAGTAGGAACAACAACATACTGAAGAAACCAACCTCGATCCTTATCATCTTCAGAAGTCACTAACACACTTTTACTCCTAGAAGTTAGGGTAAAAATTCCCTGACGGAACAACATTGGGGAATAGAGGTGAATAAGATAATGAAAGGTAAAGGGGATCGAAGCAAAGGTAGCCAAGTATCTAAGACATGCAACGAATCTCCATACAAGAGGACCGACTTGTCCCAAGAAAATTTTGAAAAATCGACAAAACTCGATGATTACTGGGTCGATGGGAGGCTTGAACCCTAATGTAAAGGGATAGGTATAAACAAAAGAATGCCCCGTCTTGTAAGACGTTATTCTTTGATTACTGTTTGGAACGATTACAGGAAAATCGGAACTCCAATGACAGTCCCTGCGTATAAGAGGAATTAAACCTTCAGTGAGTTGGGTAGGGTACTTGTCAACACTATCAAGAGATGATAATGAAGAAACCTGATCTCTAAGGGCCTGACTATCCCTAGCAAAGGTGAACTCTGCAGGTACTATTTCATCGACCCTCGGTTCGCGCAAAGGTTCGTGACGTTCTCTACCTTTGGACGAAGATCTAGAAGCCCTAGCCCTTGGAGAAGTTAAAGACCTAGAAGAAGGAAGAGAAGTAATTTGAGAAGAGGAAGAACCCCTTGAAGGAGTAGAACCTAAACTCCTTAACCTGCCGCCTCTCCTACTCCGTGTTGGAGCAGAAGAGGGAGTCAAATCATCTACGTTTATGACTCTCTTAGATTGGTTTGAAGAAGACATATCTACAAAGACAAGAAAAAAGTTCTTTACAAATAAAATTTGAAAGTTAGAAATTTTTCGTGAAAGAAAAGAAAAGGGGGTATTTATACTCGAAGATAACCGTAAAAAATGGGAAAAAACAATAATGTGAAATCCATAATTGAAGATGTTACTTCGTGACTGATGCAGCCGCAAAAAAGTCCTAAAAGGCGCTGAACAATTGCAGAACCAACCCGGAAATGCCACGTGGCATAAGCATTAAATGGAAGTGACAAGTGACGCTTACGTACAGAAAAAGATGCAATGATTTGAGTGAAGCGGCGACAAAATATTCCGGCCATAAATGAGTATCCACTTACCAAATATTGATCGATAAATATATGGTAAGTGAGGGAACTATCTGTATTGGTAAAAAAGAGCTTCACACGTGTAATAAATCTTGATGACTCAGCAGTCTACGTGGAGTAATGAAGACACGACAGCTAGACGGGACTCTATGAAGAGGTATGAGGCAAAGAGGCACGGCAAATCACGCCCACGGGTTAATTAGCTACGGAAGTCTCAACCTAATTGAGAAGATGAAGAGACACGGTCAAAATGTATCTGGGCGGAACAAAAGGCGGATTCAGAGATCTTCAATTAGTGATCCACACGTTACACAACATTCACGCAACAGTTACGGTTACTCATTGTAACGTTACATTAATGTCATAATTAGTCATTAATGCTCAATAACTGAAAAAGGCAGACGTTATATTAGGAAATTCCCTATAAGAGAGTAAAATATAACCTGTAAAGGGACATCCGAACTACTACTGCAATACATTTTACTTTTCGTGCATCTCATCGATTTTTCTTTGTTTAATTACTTACAATAATCAGTCTTGCCTTGGTTATCAGAAACCAGTGTTCATCCTAAAAATAGCTTTGGTCAAAGAATCTAATTCTTTGATTAAACAATAGGTACACGTACAAAATATGTACTCTAAGACTAGTTATACAAAATATGGATAAAAACTAGTGAGTTTACGTGAATTCACATGTGACATTGAAGATCAGCTCCTGTTCTCCAATACTACTTATATGTAATGTTACTATATTTAAGGTTATGATTCCACCAAAGCCCTTCGTTTTTTCACGTATTCCTTCCTACTATTCACGTCCACTCCCACCCAAAAAGTTTGTAAACGAAAAAAAAAAAATAGAAATCAAGTTAGTTTTCTTCCCAAGCAGAGGCGGACCCATGTGTATGGATGACGGGTCACCGGACCCCGTAAATTTCAGCGAAAATTTTATATATAACGTAAATACTTTGAAAATGGTTAATTTAAAGTAATTGGCACCATAAACGCTAAAAGCATTTAGGGGGCACTGATTGAATAGAATAATATGCCTCCGTCGCGTAAAAATCATGAGTCCGTCTCTGTCCCAAGTATTGAATATTCATGTGGAGACGATACTATCTTTTCTTTCTCCTTTTCAAAAATTTTGGTAGATAAAATGTTTAGTAAAAGTTAGAATATTCTTACGAATATTTTAAAACTAAGCCAGCTCTAGAGCCACGTAATGTGGTTTGAGCTTAATTTGATCCCACATTCCAAAAGTGTCATCAGGCATTTATTAATTTTGACCCTTCAGGTTTCCTAAAGTCATTAAAATTTGGGTCAACTTAGAGTTATATGGTTAGTGACATCCTTGTGAATATTGCCACTGCCGTTACTTGATGAAATTCTTTTTAAAAACATCCTTAATCCTTTATACGCTTAACCATGGTCGTTTTCAACCTTTTTTTCTTTCTTTTTTGGCTTTATATTCTTTTCTTTGCTATAATTAATGGCAGAGCCACATGTACGTGACAGCCCTTCGTCAAAAAAAATTATCGTATAACTAGGTAATTTTTGTTAATGTATATTACTAATTATTAACGTTTCTTGGCTTCGTCATTGATTTACTTATTTATATTTTAACTCTTTAATAAAAAATTCCAACTTCATCGCTAGCCATAACCAATCATCATCACATGGAATAACTTGCATCAATAAAATTAGTACCCCCAAAGCATACTATCTTCATCTTAAACTAAGAAAATATATAAGTACAACCTTTTGTTAGATCTTTCGTGGGACATCAATGAATATGCTTCCAAAATTTTAGTATTTATATATTGTTGATATACTTGGCTATCTTTCACCAACAATACCATCAAATCAAATATATTAGGATCATGTCTTGGATGAGAACAAATGTTGTTAATTATTTCTTTTATCTTCTTTGTGGGAAGTGGAGAGGATGAGGAGAGAGGGTGTTCCAAACATTCTTTTTCTTTCTTTTTGATAGCATAAACTAAAAAAGCTAGACAATAGATAATCAACTCGCCACATCCTATAATATCCTATGCCACCATCTTCTTGAATTAAGCCTGATTTTTCACTCCCTCGTATCTTGTTCATATCTCCTAATTAAGCGGCAACCAATCATGGCTAAACCCCTCCCTCCAACACAAAGCCCAAACAATATTCTTGAACCTAAAACCCCTTTTCTTGATCAACACCATAACAATGAAAATACAGTAAACTTCAATTTAGCAGTGATAATTGCAGCTCTAATATGTGCTTTGCTTTGTGCTCTTGGCCTAAACTCTATGTTACAATGTGTATTTCAATGCACTCATAGGACAATCTCTGAGCCAGTGGAATGGGTAGCTTCAAAGAGAGTGAATACAGGGCTTAAGAAGAAAGATATGGTTGCTTTGCCAACATCTACTTATAATAATAATAATGTCAGTTCTAGTTCTTCTTCATCAGTTTCAAGCTGTGCTATTTGCTTGTTGGATTTCATGGATGAAGAGAGAATTAGGGTTCTTCCTCAATGTAGCCATTCTTTTCATGTTGCTTGTATTGATAAATGGCTGCTCTCACATTCTTCTTGTCCTACTTGTAGGCTTCATCTCAAGTCCGGTAATAATTGTTTGCCATTTTTGTAGAATATATATATTGTCAATCTCGTAATTGAAATGTCTTATATATATGTTGTTTGAAATTGTTTTCGTCTCAAGTGATTGAGTTTCGATGTAATTTAATTTTTTCACTTTTGTGATTTGTGTGCTATATACTGTGTCATTGTAACAAAAATTACTAATTCCAATTTATTCTGGTGGAGTTAAAGGGAGGGTTAATTGAGGATCGAGCTAGCATTATTCTTAATTCTAGAATACAAGATAGCAAATCTACCATAACTCCTATTCTCAAGTCTTGAATCAAAGTTTAGATTTTTTTCGAATTGGAGGAAAGCGATATGAATTATTAGGTAGAAAGAATTAAATAGCAGGAAAACTGTTAGTTTAGTTAGAAGAAGAGTTATTATCAAAAAATAAAGTAGCAAAATTACTAATATAGAAAGAAAGACTAGCACATGGTTATGTTTTTTTTCATCGCGAAAGAATATTTATGACAGTGCCTTATCTTTTGCACTTCTACACAATCTCCAACTAGGTATTTCAAATAAAACAAAGTTAATTAGAATATTCTTATGGAAAATCTTGAATGCCCTTGACGATTTAATTTTGATGTTATGTGTCAATTTCTATTGGAAGTGTTTGTTGCATTTTGGTCAAGCAATCTTAGAAATACGAGTAAAACAACAATTCACACCAACAGGGAAATGATATCTACAAAACCTAATATCTTGACAAAACTAGCAACTCAACTTTGGCTTGGATATTTTATTTTTCTCCCAAAGTGAAGCCCAATCTTAGTGTATTCTCACTTTTTTTTATTTAATTATTTATTTTATAGTTTTGACATAAAGTAATTAAATCGCCTTTTGATATGTCCTTTTCTTCCCCTATTTGTCGTCTCTTTATTTATGTTGTCAACTCACACACAGATTGTCTAGTTAAAGGTGAGAATAGAAGTTGATAGACTGACATGCAGTAGCGGAGCAAAATTCTTCATTAAAGGGTGTTAAATTCTAAAAAATAAATATACATATAAAAATAAGGGGATTCGATATAATATATATATATATATATATATATATATATATATATATATATATAAAATCAAAAAATTAATGTATTTACCCGATATAATTTTTCGGCAAACGAGTGTCAATTGTCTCTTCCATCGGGGGCTGGCGATCAACTGAATATCTGCCGCAAAAATTATATTGTGTATAGAGTAAAATATTAATTACTTGCTATTAATCGAAAAATACATTTTAAACAAATTTCTGATTTTGCCACTACCTTCCTCAAGAGTGCCTCCGCCACTACTGACATATATAACATGATATCTGGACTATATAATGCAAGTATATGGTTTTAGAAAAATAGTTAACCACTCATATTATCCATCAAAAAAATGGATATAATAAACTTTTTTAACAAACGGGTCAAATATGGATAAGAAATATATTATCCACTTAGAAAATGGATAACCAATGTGTCTAACTTTTACATTTGTAAAACCTTGGGGTTTCTCAAGTTTGTGAAACTAGGTATTCTTTTAAAAAATGACCATATTCAAGAAGTCATGGATAATTAATATGGATATTCATAGTATCCGTCAGTTAACCTGTTTTTATCTGTATTAAATATGAGTCAATCGGATAATTTATCTATTTTTGCATTACTCGTTTTCTACACGCCCAATCCGACCTGCCCGTTTGCGCCCCCCCCCGGCAAACCCCAAGATGCAAGTACCAAATGAAAACTCTCTCTCTCTCTCTCCTTTATTATTTCGTTTTCAGATACTGGTAAATGTAGTCGGGAGTTAAACATGCACATCTTATAATAGGGTCTCTTCTCACTGATATATAGTATCAAACTGAAGTAATGTGAACTAATTGGAAACACTTTTTGTCTTGCTTTCTAGCTGTAACCTTTTTATCTTCTTATAAAAATAGAAATTGGTTGCATTTATAGTTCGAACAAATTCCCCATTGTCCAGATTAATTTATACTTCTTAATTTAAATAACCATCTCTTTGTTATTGTATATTTCAATTCTAAAATGATCGTAATTTCAGTGGTAGTTCTTGCTAAAGACTGAACATATCTTAGTCTTCCGCACCTTAAGATGGAGATGGATCCATAATTTAAAGTTGATAGGATTTAAATTTTGACCTATAGGTTTTTCACCTTTGAAGTCATCAAATATTAAAATTATGGGTTCAATAATTTGATATTTCTTGAGATTATAGTGATTTTTCACATTGTATCAAAAGTGCAGTGATCAATTATATTTAACCCGCGGACAAAATGCTACATCTTTCCCTACCTTAAGAAACGACTTTTTTCTTTGGGGGTCATGAATAACGGCGGAAGCAGGATTTCCACGAAGGAGATTCAAAGAGAAAAAAGTTCTAAAAAAAAATATCTAGTAGGAATTGAACTTATAATCTTATAAAAGTTTTGAACCCCCTTGATCAGTAGTTTACACATTTGGGTTGTGCAAGGGGATTCAAAACTTAATATAGAAGTAAAAAACAGATTTTGCCGTATACATTCAGTGTAATTTTTTGACGTAGGGCTCTCCCGCCCCTGGTCATGAACTAAGAGAATTGTAATTTAGTTGCAAAGATGATTTAGGATCTGTTTGGTTTTCATATTGTCTGAAACATTATTCCAAATTCTCGTCCATTCATATGCAGGAGCAAATTGTTGAAGAAATGAAAAGATTCGTCCATTTCTTGTTTTCAAATTCTGTAATTCAAGTACTGAAACAAATTTAGATCTTGCAATACCCATGTTATGAATCTTAGATAGCACAAAGTAAAATAATTGAGCAGAACACTCTAGTTGATAAGCAAGAACTAAGAAACACAAAATTGGATCAAGCTATTCCTAAAGTTCCAATCATGAATACCAGGAAAACAAATATGCAGAACCAAAATTGACCTCCTAAAATAATTTCCGTTGCTAGTAAAAAAAATATTAAGATACTAACTCGGACTATGGAGGAAACGTTTATGAATAACTATACTTTCAAAAAGAACTGTATTTAATCTCTGAAAATTTTGGTGGGGAGTTTCAATCTGCAATCATCACACGTGAAGTTTTTTGTCCAATTTGTAGTCATTGAACAAGATGACAACATTAGATCATGGGGAAGTTTTCAAGGATCTTACGCATATAGCCAGCACTTCCCTATAGATGACAATATGCGGGAACCGAAGCTCAGATGGTTCGGGTACGTGCTTAGGAGAAACCCAAATATCCCAATAAGGAGGTGTGAGCGGTTGGCTTGGAAGGTACGAGAAGAGATAGAGAGCGTCCTAAAAAATATTGGGGATAGGTGCTTAAGTAGGACATGGCGTGGCTTCAGATTGTCGAGGACATGCCCCTTGATAGGAAGGTGTGGAGATCGAGCATTAGGGTTGTAAATTAGGAGATAGTCGAGCATTTCTCTACTTAGTACAGGTATGAAGCTAGTTTGATAGGCTTTTGTCTTGGACTGCTAGTGACTAATGTTGTGTTCACGCTTTTCTTTCGTTTTCATAGTGCCGGGCCTTATTTACTGGGTATTGTTATTGTTTTCCATTTATTTTTTGGTTCTTATGATGTTACTATTTCTATGGTTTCTGTTGATGGTACTGGTATATCGTCTCTTTTCGTCTTTTTGAGCCGAGGGTCTATCAGAAACCTCTCTACTACCTCGGGGTAGGGGTATGGTCTGCGTACACACTGCCCTTCCTAGACCCACTTGTGGGATTTTACTAAGTTGTTTTTGTTGTACATGAATTACATACGGATTATACACAACTATATACATATTATACCTGGATTATTTATATATTATATTTTCATTGGTTATTTTAAGTTTAAGCGGGTAAGTGGACGGCTATTTAGGTAAATTCATGATGTTTGTTTTTTCTTTAAAAAAATAATGTTTTAAAAGGCGTTTTCGGGGCGAGGCGCATCAAAAACGCCCTGAGGCGATGGTGCGGGGCGAAAGTCTCAAGAGGTGTACGTCCGGGTATTTGAGGCGTATTTTTTTAGTAAGGCGTAAGCCTTAGAAACTTTTTCAAATTAAAACAAAATTGGTTGAATAAGTCCTTCACATAATACCCAAATTCTCAAAAATCAGCTTGGTAATTACTCAAAAGTTTTAAAAAGGAACTGAAATGTATTAAATTTAAAAGTCAAGACCTTTTTTTATTGATTGAAGCCCCCATTCATGATCTTTTCTTTATCTTGTCTGCTAGTCTGTAATATCTCCCAAAAGCAACGACTATTTTTTTTTTTTACAAATAAAAAGAGAACTACATTATCTTTCATAACAACAAGTTCAAAGTTTAAATTGGAGATTAGTCATCTTTTTTGTTCTCTCCAAGTAGAAAACTTTATTCTTTTAGACTCAAGTTTGTGCTTATAAGTAGCGTATATATATATTTACAGTTTTTTCAATTTTTATACAATTTTACATGTTTATAAATATTTACTGTAATATTTATAAAATATTAAAAATTAAATATCTATAGGATTTACGCCCCGTATTTCAGAACTTATGTTTCACCGAAACAAATATAAAATGTCTTGCTTTACGCCCCCGTCTTTTAAAACACTTTTAAAAAGTGAGTAGACAATCAGGCAAGTTGTAACGTACGGATCATTTAAAAGAGTCTTAAAATCTTTCTAATTGGCCATTATGAGGTTTCCACTTTCCACCATGTACGTACCTTTCAAACGTGGAATGCCACAAGTGAAATGGCCGTAAATTTCATACTCCCAAGAGTAAGAGATACTTAGCTCTAACTAGAAATTAGGAAATTTTATCTCCTATAATAAAGGTATACATCTTATTTATTATATTTTAAAATTATTTTTAAATATTATTTTTTAAAATTACCTTTTATATTTTATAACAAAACAAATATTTATAATATATATATACTACCATTGAGACACAAAATAAGGTATGAAATACACTATTTATGTTTTTCTTCTCTCTTAGACAGCTCGACATACCTATTTTTAAGGTTATTGTTGTTACTATATTTATAAATACATGGCGTGAATACATGTGAATACATGCGCATATAACTGGACTGCCCTGATTTTAGGCGCTTTTTACTGTTGTATTCATATATACAACAACGCGAATACATGCGCGTACAAGTTGAGTGCCCTGATTTTAGACTTTTTTGTTGTTGTATTGAATACATGGCGTGAATACATGTAAATACGTGCGTGTACAGCTGAACTGCTCTGATTTTAGGTGCTTTTTGTTGTTGTATTCATAAAAACATGGCGCAAATATATGTAAATACATGCTCGTACATCTAGACTATCCTGATTTTTAGGCGCCTTTTGCTGTTGTATTCATGAACAACAGCAAATAGGAAGTTAATAGGAACTACTTCCAATAGTAATTATAGGAAGTGACTATGTACATTAGCTATAAAAAGTTAATAGCCACTAAACAATAGTGATTTCTGAAAACTCCTCGAAAAATTAGGCGTGCCGAATGATATAATGGATTCCAAATGGACCAAAACTAATCGCTGAATGTAACTATTTGTCTAGCGTATCTGGATTATTAATTAGGTATCCAGTACATTGAGATAAGTATGATTGTTCAGCTTGCTTACTAGCTAAACACGGTAATGAAACAGCTGTCTCTCCTGTAGCTCGAAAGATCTTAATTTTTATGCTAATCCCTTTGGATTTGTTTTTTCTAAACTTTTTCTAAGGATTCTTAATCATGCAACGTTTTGATTGACAAAGAAAGTTGAGTCAATTTGCGAAAAGATTTTTAATCCTGATCAATAAAAATGAAGCGCAATGCAATCCATTAAATACTTGTACTCTGCAGGGGTTTTTGCATCCGTACCTACTATTTGTGTCACGTTTTAATTTATATCCGCTTTGTAAAAAAAATTGCATCCGTACCCGCTTTTGTACATAACTTCAGCATGCGGGACTGAAGTAGCAAAGGCAATCACGCAAAACTTCAGCATTCTAATAGACGGGTCTGAAGTAACTTGCGAACTTCAAATCTAGAGTTGAAGTTGTTGTCTTGTAACTGGGGAACTTCAGCATACGGGGCTGAAGTTCTCCAGTTATAAAAACAAAAAGTTCTGAACTAGAGGTGAAGTTTTGTCTTTGTAACTGGGGAACTTCAACATACGGGGCTGAAGTTCCCCAGTTATAAAGATAAAAATTTCAGCATACGGGGCTGAAGTTTCCCGTTTACAAAGAGCTGAAGTTTTGTCTTTGTAACTGGGGAACTTCAACATACGGGGCTGAAGTTCCCCAGTTATAAAGATAAAAATTTCAGCATACGGGGCTGAAGACTTCAGCTCTAGAGCTTAAGTTTTGTCTTTTGTAAATGGGAAACTTCAGCATACGAGGCTGAAGTTCCCAAGTTATAAAGACAACAACTTCAGCATACGGGGCTGAAGTTCCCTAGTTTACAAAGACAAAACTTCAGCTCTTTGTAAACGGGAAACTTCAGCCCCGTATGCTGAAGTTTTATTTTTATAACTGGCGAACTTCAGCTTAACTGGTGAACTTCAACTCAGCGAGGGAAAGGGGAGCTGGAGTTATTTAAAAAGTGGGTACAAGTTAAAAGTTTCTAAAAAAACGGATATAGATTAAATGGAGGCGACCAAATAGGGTGCCCCACGCAATTTTTACTACTCTGCATGCAGACTTAAAATTGCTCTGTAGAAGCTGTATAGAGTGGTCGCTCCTGAATATGAAGTCAAGAAATTGAGTCCTTAATATGCACTTGCAACAAGAAAGTTGCATTTTCAAAAACATATAATTATTGATCTCATATTAGACAAATCACTCTGTTTGACAGCGCTACAGTACAAGACTATGCTTGATCATGGTTTTACAACACAACTAATTTGCAACTAAATCCTAAACAAAGAAAACATGCACATCGCAGGCGCACCCAACACTTACACCTAAGACATCTTCAACCAACTTGATTCATAGGCTATACTTTACACAGTGAAGCTCACCACGAAAGTACCTTACTGTTCATAACTCAAAAAAGTGAGGAACCCTAGTCTTCATCTTCACCATCATAGTATTCCTCATCATCATCAGTGCTCCCATAATAGTAGTCATAATCATCATCGTCGTCTTCTTTGTCATATAGAAGCCCTTTTATACTCTTGGTCCTCATCTGTTCTTGAATTCGGTCTCTTATGACAGTGCCCTGTTGAAATCCCAAGACATGATCAGACGAGCGAAGTTAAACCACTCATACAGGGACATTCAGCACTCCGGGTACGGAATTGAGTACAAGATAAGAGACAAGAGAAGAGGAGCATGGGAAGGATGGGGGAATGGGAAAAGCGGGAAAGTGATCTCACCATCTTGTGGCAACCCTCTTCAAACATCTCAAGGAAACCAGCAACCAATCTATCAGCATTTTCCACCCAAATATTCCGATGCTTTGCTACTGTTTGTATCTGCAATAAATAGTCTTTCAACATGTTTTGTGCTAGAAGACTATAAATAGCTTAGACTATGATGACAGGCAATCTTCTTATGTTCATTTCATTAACATACACAAGAGCTATCAGAATGACTATGCATTGCTTCATTTATGGTAACATGTTACAAAAGGCATAGTAAAAAGAATCATGGAGAAGAAATTTTTTTTACGTTTTTCTACAAACAATTCAGAGAGCTTTTTTTCACTCGGAAACCTAGCATCTCAGACAAGAAGTAGCATCTGCTATCATAGATCATTCATCAGAAAACCGCAACTCCCACTGCCTCCACCCAAATTCTACTAGGTGATAAACTATTATGACTAATCTGTAGAATAGTAAGAGGAAAATTTACGGAGAAGGTAGTAATACACAGAGCAACACAACATTAACCATAATAGGATGCAAGCTCATTTACAGAAATAAATATATATTCCCTCCGGTTCAAAGAGAGTGTCCACTTAGTCGTTGTTTGTTGGTTCAAAATTAGGTGTCCACCTACCAAATCAAGAAAGAATTAACCTTAATTTTCCATAATTGCGCTTAATTACATATTCCTGAAAGTCTTTTAAATTACTCTAATTTTCTACGATATCGTTAAATAGGAAATACTAATTAGGGATAGTTTAGTCAAATTACATATTTTTTCTAGGAGTTAGTATTTTTTAAGGGGTGTTGAAATGGCTAAGTTGACACTTACTTTGAACCGGAGGGAGTATTATCAACCAAGCCACATCATAATGGGCAAGCAAACCCAAAAGCTCATGAACACTTCATTACAGGTTGAGTGAACTACTTGCACTAATTTTAAAGCTCCAGCACTCTCACAACAAAGGAAAGCATACCAATATGGACCCAACAAAGTCGAACCATTTTCGCCGAAGGAATATACTGATGCATCTAAAAGTGGTTGGACATATCACCCTATCCATAAGGAAAAACAACTAAATGCACAAGCATGGATCCATGCTAATACAGCTATTATGATAATATGGATCGCTACTGTATTTATCCAAGTTCCTATGCATGGCATAATGTGAATGCTTCATCTCCTAGGGTGACAACTTGACCTAATGAAATGCTGTCAGCTTAAAATATGAAGGATCTGATAATACGAGAAATGAGAGTTGTACAGAGATGATAAAAAATTGAACACCTAACACAGAAAGCAATGTTTTTTCCCTCACTTTTAGTGATGGTAGTATAATGTTGGAATTCCATTCTGGGATCAGGGGCGAATTTACCCCATGATACAGTGCACGTGAACCCATGGTCTTTCCGCCAAACTAGGTATTTTATGTACATATATCCAAGAATTGATTTAACATTATCTGCTGGTACCCATACTCCAATAAGGTTGAATGGTGGGACTTGATTAAATGTTTGAGTTATTTACCCAAAGGAATAGGGTTCAATTCCCACTTAATACTTCTTTTTGCTCCTTTCTTTAATGGTGCACCCATGTTCTAGAAGTCTTAGATCTGCCTTGTCTAGGATGTGCCAAACCGACCCGTAACACTTCATATCATTCACATCTTATTAATTGTATTCTCCAATTCAACTTTACCTTACGCGCACTCATAATACTACCCTTTCATTGCTCAAAGTGCCATTTGAAAACAGACACTCAAAATCTAGCGGCTGGAAGACCAGGATCTTAATATCCTTTCCCCAGTTTTTTCCAGGTACAGTTTTTTCCAGTTATTTCCCAACTATATTCACAAACAACATATACTATGAAGGCTCTACCACAAGCTCGCATTTGAAATTAAAGAAATGAAATGCATCATTAGAGTTTGTAAGTCATATAAAGAAGAGTATACCTTCTCTTCCACTTTCTCTTGTTGTTTCTTTACTCTCTCATGCAACTTTTTCAACCCCCTGTTCACTCTCAGCCTTTTTTCCTAAAAGAAGCAATAATGAGGTTAATACGTGGCAAAGCAAAGAAAAAGCGAAATGTAAAGTTAATGCTAGCAGAAAGTCTACATCATCAAATTAAAACACTTTTTTCCTGAATACTGAGTCACCCAATTAAAACACTAAAGAGCATACCTTCACGTAGCTTAGACCAAGATCCTTCCTTGAATATCCTCGGTCCAAATTGCGCATCACATATTCATTGTAATCTTTTACAATCCTCATTATTAAATCTGAAGTAGATATTCCATCAGTCCGCTTGGTCTCCAAAAACTTACCAATGGATTTAACCTAATAACACAGGTTTTCACAATATTCACATCAGACAAGGCTTCAGCATGCATTAAGGGAGCATATCAAACTAGAGATCTTATAATGAAGGATCAACAATGAGTAAATCAAGAACGAATTTCATACAGCATATTAAAAAAGATCCACAAGTTGCAGATACCCTGGTATATGTACACAAACATTATACAGATACAAATTCAATTCTTTTAAAAAGAAACAATAAGAAATAAGGTAGAAAGTCTCCTACGATATAACTGAAGTTCATTATGGACTTACATACTCGTAAACATCATTTCCAGCTCCACTTGCATCTGCATAACTGACATGTAGAGACAAGAAGAGGAAATATTAAAAGATAAAATATCTATGAACCAAAAGAAAACACAAAACAAACAAACAATACAAGGCAAATCATAACCCCCCCCCCCCCCCCC
>ML413824.1:26598-43490 GCA_005239525.1 Nicotiana knightiana
AAAAACAAAAAAAAAAAAAAAAAAAAAGGAAAAACAAACCCCCCCCCCCCCCCGGGTGGAGGGGGGAGACTTAAATTAGTTATGCAAAGCTAATTCATCTTAAAGTAAAATAACGAATATAATATCAGAAGCTTCTCTAAATATCACTTCCAAAGAATGAAGGAAACAAGGACCTCATGTAGATCAACAGAAGTAAAAATTTTATGGGCCATTTAGCCTTACGGAAGAGCATCATGTGCCACATAGTCAATCTGATGTTTCTCAATGAACTCCGGGGTAACAACCCAAGGCGCATCTGGAATAACTTCATCAACCCATCTGCATCAATGCATACACAATTAACCTAAAATGAGGACAATATAGCACCCACAACACAATTTAAGACAAAGGGTGACATAACCCATCAGAAATTACATTACTAGACATTCTAATAGGCTAACAGCACGTGCAGCTTCAGATAAGAACATATTCAGAAGTAGGATTTCATGCAATATCATGCATATCACCTCCTTAGAAACCAAAATATACCAGCAAGAATCAGAATAGTAATTCCTACTATTAGATAGTTATTTGTAATTGGTTATGCTTGGTGTAATACAACAGAATAATAGTAGGTCCCATAAGTAGTGTCCCATATTATTTACCTAAATATGTTTTTATCATGTGCCTATAACAGGATCAGACATTAGTTTTCACGCATTCTCTCAGCCTTTTCTTCTTATCTCTTATTCCTCGCACAGAATCAGCACGTCAGAAGTTTGCCGAGAAGTGTAACTTAGATACCGGTGACAATCCAGGAGAAGAAATTGTTTCCCTGTAACCTTCAATGGGTGCTTGAGAAAAATCTAGTACCACTATAAGACCGAAATTTTCATGCAAGCACAACCCAAAAGGCATATCTAAGAGAAGAAAACTTTTGCGGATAAAATATCTCATCGGTTGGCCCGTGAGTTAGTTTCCGGTAAACTGCTTTCTTCTGACTCGTCAATCTCAATCCCCATCGAGGTTCTGACCAACTCTTATCACCGAACCCTAGCCCAAGACTGTCCACTTGTCCAGTCAAATTCCTTTATTATTTAGTACCTTTCAGTCAAATCCCAGAGAGCGTTTTTGTTTTATCATCTTTATGACCACTTTCAATCTTTCTTTCCAGCATCTTTGGAGTCAAATCAAGTAGGCCATCTAAATCACTTCTACTTAAGTTTTCCGGCACCCTAAGTTGTCAAGTTTAGCTCCGACATCTCTAGCAACTACTCAGTGAGTTTTTTGTTTCAGACGATATTTTCCCCTCAAACAGGATATTTCAGCAACCTTTTCTGATGGCTGTTTTCCAACACTATTCCGCAAACTTAACTCAACATCCTGTTCCATCTTCCATCAGTTTCAGACCCTTTTTCCAAGGTTTTGTGGCACTTCACTCTATTTTTTATTCTTTATTGAGCTCTCTTTCAACCAAATATTCTATTTATTGGATTTAGACTCTTTATCGAAAAAGAAAAAGATATTCGGTCTGGTCTCTCAGGGTAAAAGAACATGGAAGGGTTGAGCGGATCACATTGTCATGAACTAATGTTGCCACCCGTTAGTCGTGATAATCACAAATGTATTTCATAATGCATCGAATCCAGAATTTCATGACAAACCAAGCACATAAATATTATTGTGACTTTGTCGAAGAAAAGATACTCTCAAGAAATATTTTCACAGAGTTGATGAAGTCAAACAATCAACTTGCATACATTCAGCAGACATCCTCTAACAGGTCACGTGTCACAAACTTGGAACATACAACTTGATGCACCAACTTGAAGAGGAGCTAGATAATTAAGTTTAAATAGTCATACCTAGTTTAACATAATAGTAGTCTCCCACATGGGGTAAATATGCTAGGTAAATTGTAAATTGAATCTATAACTAAATTCAGGCATAAGACATTCGTCTTCACACAATTTCTCATTCTCACTCGTGTCTCAAATCTCACACCAACAAACCACATTTTTATACAAAATAGCTAGAAGTGACCTCAACCATTCATCTCATTGGGAACCAAAAGGAAAATGAACAAAACAATATAAGAGTAAACAAAAGAATGGACTTCAAAAATAAATTACAGACAACATTCATCTTCTCAAAACACACAATATAAGAAACATCTACACGAGATTATAAGTTTAAAGGTGCATATAAGTTCATATTTTTGTATACGTATTCTTAAGACACCAGACAACTGAATGAACAATTAGACACTTGATCATTTCAGTATTACCGCAAGAAGAAAAATACATTTCAGTAAAGCAGACTAAAGCAAATGCTAAATTTTTAACAGAATTGACAACTCCATTGAACTAACTTGCAGTGGCGCAGAGATTCATAGCGCTCCTTATCATTCATAACAGTCTTTCCCTTGTACATGTGGGTGATTTCATCATTGCAGCATCCAACAAGAAGATAAGTGTTGGGCAACCTACATTTTAAGCAATGAATAATTTAGTCTAAGCAAAACGTCAGTTCAATTTCACAAATTCATCATGGCTTACAACTAATAAAATCCCAAGAAAATTAAAATTCAACTTAGGCAAACATTTACTGTTTTTCCCTTTTACAGGCTAACTATTGCACATCTCAGTAATGAGTTTTGGCTAATAACATCCCTGAACTATATCCAACTTAAGTTACATCCTTAAACTACTATATAGTGAACAAAAAACATCCTTGAAGTTTACAAAACTTTGTTAAAAAACTAACAGAATGGAGGATGGCTTTCTTCTCTGCGAGCAGCAGGCCATGAGTGTGCTTGCTATGCTGGGTTTTGATGTTAGGAATATAGAGGCGTGAGACTGATTTATATAGGATAGGGTGTGTTGCTAGAGTAGGGAAATGTACATAGAACAATTTGCTTAACTCCAGTTACGCTGTTTTTGTTCTATTACATTGAACTTGTAATCATCATTTTCTCAAAGAACATTTTGCACAAGAATGCATGGAAATTATCTTCCAGTTCTAGTGGAGGAGCACTATAATGGTGGTATTGGGATCTTTAGGCATAAACATCTTTTTTCCAACAGGTCTAATTTTAATCTCAACTCCAGGTTTCAAGTCATAGAAGAAGTTTGAGAAACTGCTTTATCTACTTCGCCTTTGTCATTAGTGTTAACGAGCATTTTGACGCGCACAGAGAACTGTTCTGGAGTCCCCGAAGTCATGACTGTGACCACTGCTAGCAATGGAGTCTGATCTAAACACTATCTGGGATACCAATGGATTTGCCTTCTCCATATGGATCTATCCTTGAGCTTCTCAATTTGAGCTTTACTGTATTCCATTTCTTGTTATGTCCCTGACTTTGAAGTTAGCAGAATAAGCCAGTTCAAGGCTTCTCTATAGTCTTGTTCGTTCCTCAGAAAGATTGCAGCTTTAGGTTCTGAATGGAGAACAAAGCTGATAAACCTTCTATATTTAAGGACATTGAGCTAAGATCGCTTTTTGCATGCTTTCAAAACCAAACCATGGAAGGTAGTGGCGTCCCACACTACTTCACCATCCATACATAACGCAAAGCCTTTCCCAAGTTCAGAACCCATAGAGGCTCTATAAATTCTTTTCATGCAACCAAATCATGCTCGATCTCTTAGCTGCCGGTTGAATTATATAATAGTACTTCCGTGTACAAAAACAAATTTTGTTGGATGTTGAAGATGATAGTGGAAGGGACAGATAGTAGCATTTGTGGGGAAGTTGCATGTTCTTTGTTAAAGCTGTTAGTTCTCTTGACTTGTGACATATTGGATAGTTTAGGGATTTTTTTGTTCGCCGTGGTAGTACAAGGATGTAGTTTAAGTTTGAAATATAGTTAAGGTATGCTATTGGCCAAAAACTTCCTCAATAACTCTAGATACCTTTATCTTCCTACCAATATACTACGGTGTAACACTTCTCACCGAGGCTTAGGCAGAGTAATACAAATTAACCAGCTTTCTTTTTCGCCAATGATGGGATCCCTCTCATGACTGAACAAAATATTCCAATTACCATTATCTCCCCAGTTCTCTCAGAAATCTAGCATCCCATGTGAGAATATAAAAAATAGAAACTGGAAAAAAATATTACAATCAAAGTCTATCACTTGTAAAATCATGGAGTAATATGCCACAAAAAAACAAAAAAAAATGGAGGTCATAAAAACCATGAGTAAATAAAGGGAAATAAGAAGGAGAATAGAGGAGAAAGTAACATACAGTTTTTTAGCTTGTTCAAGGGCGCGAGCATGACCGAAGTGGAAGAGATCGTAGATACCGTCGGCGTAAATACGAGCCGGTCGATCTATTGGTGGTGGATTCGGTGGGATCGGTTTCAACCGTCGCGGCTGCGGCTGCGGCTGCGGCTGTTGCTGCTGTTGTTGTTGTAATTGTGGATCTTCGCTCCCATTCTCCATTGATTCTTCCTCTCTCTCTCTCTCTCTCTCTCTCTCTCTCTCTCTCTCTCTGCTATTGCAACGGCAATTTGCTGTGCTTCCCAATATGCAATCGTAACGTCTAAATTGGAATTACTGTGTTCGCATTTATACATATTTTGTTTCTTCCAACCCAGCCCCCCGCAACCCCCAACCCCACCTCCTAGCATCACACACCCTCAACACGGGGTACCCCGGCCGACCTCTCTTTACTCGTATTATATTTTGGGCCCCAATATATTTGATAGGTATTGATTGGAGTAACTGATGTTTTTTTTTTATGATATTCAAAATCCAAGCTTAATTTCATAAAAGAGGTGTCATATCGCTCGCTAGTGATTAATGAAATTCATAATATAGTAGTACTTCTTCCTGTGGGAACAAGAAACATCGCAAGTTAATAGCATAAAAACAATTTTAATATATCTAAACTTCGTAATTTTCCTATATTATTTAAAGAGCTCGTTTGGATATAAGATTTTTTTTACTTTTTTTTATTCAGAAAAATTATTATTTTTTCGAAATTAGTGTTTGGTCATAAAATTTCAAATTTTCACCTAAAGATGAATTTTAGAATTTTTCGAAAACTTCAAAAAGTTATTTTTTAAAGTTTTTACTCAAATCAGTCACAAAACTTCAAAATTATATTCATTCAGATCACTCACAAATACCATTTTCACTTTTTCTTGAAATTTTATAATTTTTATGTCCAAACGCCCGCAAAATCTACACATAGTATGTGAGATACTTCCACGTCACTAAATTACAATTTGTTAAATAAAATGACAAATAAAAAGAAAGGAAAGCTCGTTTACTATTACAACAGCTATAAACTATACCTCAAATAAATTTGTAACTTAAAAAAGAAAATCTTACAGATCATCATATGATTATCAAATGTGAGAATAACAAAATAGAAATTTAAAATTGTACGAAATATCAATATTTCCTTCTTCTTTATTTGTTTGGGGGTTGAGGTGGGGGCTTAGAGTGTTAGACATACAAATACAGAATAGCTCAATTCATTCAGTTCCTGTCGTCTTCTTATTCTACAAATTTATCTTCCTTTCTTATTTTTATCGTTATTATTCTCTTCCTTTTGGACATGATGATTCTATTTCCTCATTTATATTTTAGGTAATTCAAAAAGCAAAGGGATAATTGGTAGAGCCTCGTGGGGCTGTGGGTCCTAAACACTTTTCCTCTTCAATGACACGTATCAGCGCTGGCATTGTGGGTCCCAAAAGGAACGTCTCTACCGCTCTACATTTTGCTACAAGCATGTTGGGTTTTTATGATCTAACGTAGCTTAAGAAAAGGTGAACGAGAAATGCAAGGAAAATAAAATATTTGAATTTCTTTTTTTGATAAAAGAATATTATTTTATATTACAAAAAGAAAAGATTTTTGATGGGTATATATACAATTGACCTTCTTCTAGTCCTTAAAAAGTTAAGAAGTAGGCAAGTCTCACGTCGTCGTTACCATCACTCGCTCGGCTTCAGATTTGGATTTGATCAAATGATTGATTAATTAATCTTTTGGACAATATTAACAGAAATGTTATTAAATATCCTCTCTTTTTTTGTAAACGAAAAATTAATATTAAATCTAACGGAATATTAATCGCTATCCGTTATTCGTTTTTCGTTTTTCCTTTTTGTAACGGAAAAGTTAAGGTTCCTCTTCAATTCCCTGTTTATTATTGCGTAAACAGTCATTTATATTATGGCCGTTTTACATAAACTTCTCTTCTGAAGAGTTGCACATCTTCAGTTTGAGCTCAACATTGGCTATAAATATCAATCAATTCTCTCAGATATTCCATACGAATTTATGAGTTCTCCTCATTTCTTCTGATTGTTTTAACTTCGAAGAAAGCAACAGTAAGTGTGATTTGCTACCGAACTTTGTGTTCGTTGAAACACTAGGGTTTGAAGTACCGCTACACCAGTGTATAATTCGTTCTATTCTGGGAGGAAATAATCCACAACCTTGGGTACTAGGAGGGAATTAAATTACTTAAGAAAACAGTGTGAATTCAGTGGGCTCGGATTAACTTCTGTTTCGTTTATATTTCTGTTTATATGTTATTTTATTTTCTTCAGAATTATTCTACAAATACAATTTAGATAACAAAGCATTCTGTTCAAAATTCACTTACTAGGAAAAACTATACATTATTATCGCTAATTAAAAAATTATAGTCAATCAAATATGTATTTTATATATATCTTAATATATTTTTTATATTTTATAATATATTTAACTAACAATTATAATTATTTTTGACCGAGCAATCGCATACGTAACTTATTACAATAAAGAACTAGTTAATGTATGGACCATGGGGTAAAAAGCTTTTCACAAATTACACATCGTTTTTTTTAAGTTTGAAATTAAGATCTATGATTTAATATATATATATATATATATATATATATATATATATTATTACCATTCTGTTATAAGTTTATGAGTCGTTTAATTGGTATATGTAGGAGGTTTTAATTTTCATGTGAACTCCGCCATTATAAATATAGTAGTGTCTGATTGATTGTTTTTCTTTCCCTCTTAAATAATGTGGGAATAAATTATGAAAATCTAATTATGTATCTTTTCAAATTAATATATATTTTTGTTATTTTTATATAGTAGTGTCGACCTATTGTTTAGAGTATAACATATATTATTTTAAAATATTGTTATTTACACACATATATAAGAAAAAAGTAAAACTATATCAGATGACACACTTTAATAAGAAATGTGTCTCTCGCCGAATAAGAGAAAGAATCTTTTGAAGTATAAGAATTAAACTCTGCACTTTAATGGTGGAAGGGAAAATAACTCCATTAAGACTGTATTCATTAGTTTTAAACGAGGTTTTGTATCTCTGATCATAAAAGATTTTACCTTTCATTTGTTAATTCCTATAGTAAGAGCCGTGATTCATATTTTCGAGGGAAAAAGAAAACCAAAACCATGGACTAAATGAAAGAGTTTAATGAGGAAATGACATAGCTACGACATATTAACATCTTGAGAGAAGAGCCTTCTCGAAACATGGGAAGAGGATATCCCATTTGTAAGAAGAAAATTCTATAGGAGTGGCTTCCAACTTTAATATCCGATAAAATTATAAAAACGGAATTTAAAACTTTGAATTGCACATTTATTGTACCTTTATGTAAAGTTTTATTTTTAAAAAAAGAATGCGTTGTGTTTACCCTAGAAACGGATAACAAATGAATTTATATGCGATTTTAAGGATACATGATATAATTTAACACAAATTTTAAAAAATAGATAAATATCGAAATTGACGATAAAAGAAATAACTGCAAATCAAACGAATCGAATAGCCTTGGCACTCGAGTTCGATCACCCTTGAACTAAGAGAAGTTTTAACTGATATACAGAGTAACAAGATAATGAAAGCTAGAAAAAGACAATATATGGCTTTATATTGCGTAAATATGATGTGTTTTACAAATGATCAGACCCTCTTTATATAGTAGGAGAGTCCTACTCTTGATACAGTTCTAAATGAAATAAGAAATCTCATGATTGGCTAGTTAATCAGCCTACCCTTGATACGTGCTGAGATCTCCGCCGTGATCTACGCCCTATCGCGAATATTTCGTCTTTCTGTTATCCGACTTAGCAAATTTCCCTCGATCTCGATTTTATTCGGTCCCGGGGGCTCGAGCTTTGACGGTATAACCTCGCACCTAGGTTTGGTATGATTTCAAGGCCGAACCTTAATCTATCACATTCCAGTCTCGATCAGTCACGCAATGGGTGGGCCCCGTTTACAGTATACAGATAGTCCCCTCGTTTCTCGGAGAGAGGGTGACGAGAAACGACATGAACTTCTGAATCTTGTCTCGATGGGCTATGACAAAAGCGACGAACGGTCACTGAGGCACCCGACTATGACATAAGCGACAAACGGATATCGAAACGTCCCGTCGGTTCAATTATCAAGGCATTAAGTGAATGTCAGTTGATGGTCGGCTATTTTGGGAAACGAACCACCGTTTGAGAAACATATAAATACCCTTCAAACCGTCTATTTGAACTTTTACACACAAAATCTTTTTCGTGTTCTAAGACAACTTCATCTTCTAGTTTTCTAACTGTTAACCTCAAAGCTTCATTTGGCAATAACTTTTTCTCCTTGTTTCTCATAAAAACTGGCAAAGACTTCAGAGTTTGTTCCTAAAAAGAAGCACTTTCTTCTTCCAAACCTTCTGAAAATGTTTCTCATGCTACCAATTAGGAACCTCCTCTAAGATCATATATCCCTACTGGGTGCCCTACTGTGGCTGACTTCAAGGTCAAGAAAACGCCCATAATACCGGGTCGATATGAACCGGTCTAGAGGTACATATGTATGATTACGGAAAGCATCATCGATAAAGTTAAAGAGGACTGCAACTGGGCAGACAAGCTCGTAGAGGTCCCTACCCCTAAAGAATCAATCACCACCTAAGTGGAGGGTTTCTTAAGTGTTTATACTTACCCTTTCACGCTAGACCCTCTCGACCCAGTTATCATAGACTTTTGCAAAAGGTATGACGTGATGCTCGGGCAGATACACCCTTCATTTTGGAGGATCGTTATTCTGCTCCGATTCTTTGTGAGCAAGGTCGATGGATGTCCATTAAACATCGATCATCTCATGCATTTGTACAACCCTCGACTTTACCGAGGAGAGTTAATAAATCTCGCACGCCGAGCCACCAAAACCTTGTTCTCGAGTATCGACGAGGATCGAGATCGGGGATGGCTTGGTATATTTGTTCGAGTGAGGACCTCAGACTTAATCCTAGTAGCGGACATGCCATTCCCCGAGAAATAGAATATGAAACGTAATTTTTAGCTTTGCCTTTGGTATTTCTTTTATTCATTCCATTGAATTTTCATTGATGCTTATATGATGCAGTCCTCGCCCAAATGCCAAACCTCGTTCCCCAACTCAAAGAGTGGATCATGATATATACGTTGATCCCCCTGCTTCGAAACAATTCAAAGATAAAGGGAAAATAAAAGCCTTGAATCCCTCGGACTCTGAAAAGAAGAGACTGAGGAAGCGGCTGGCGCATAAGCATAAGAAAGCTGGGGCCCGAGAACTCTTGTCGCAATCACTCAATCGGTTGAGGGACGAGTCCGAGGAAGAAGAAAATTCGTAGCTGGTGGCCCGTGTGATACGCGGATCCGAAATGCCTCGAGCCATGGAGGCCATAGAAAAGACAGTGGCTGAAGTCTCCGAGAGAGTCGAAATCGATTTGGCCCGAGCCAGTGAGGTCGAAAAAGAAAATATGACTGGTACATCCCGGTCATAAGATAACGTACCCAAAGAGGTGCCTAGGGTGATTGACATTTCTGGGTCGCCCTCATTTACGGATTCTATGATCAACGAGGCTCAGGCATTGAAAGGTAAACCTGGCGAAGGGCCGCAAGGAGAAACCGATCCTTTCAATAACTTTTTTGATGGCCTAGACTCTACTACTTTGGAGGATGTTACTGATTTGGGTGACTTACCGGTACCAAGGAAGATACCGTCCCCGGGAGCCGGCGGGTCTTCTTCGAGCCCGAAATTAGTGAACTGGTTCCCTGTTCTGAGTGTTGATCCTACTCAGAGACGTATAAATTTCATGTCCATCCCGGAGGACGCCCGGGTTCTTTCTGACCCGGTGGGGATCGCCAGTTACCTTCTGTGCCTGGTTATCGAAGAGGATCAAATAAAAATGAACGAGGTAGAGGCGTCCTGCCTTTTCAATGAAGCTCAACATGCGCTGAATCGGGTAATTTCATATGTACCTTTATTATATACATAGATTTGATGATGAATAATCCTAACATCTCTCTTTGAGATTGCAGGCCTCGGTGCTTCATCATGAGGCCTTTCTCCGATACCGGGAGGAGTCCAAGGGCCATGACACCGAGACTTATGAGCTTGTTGAGAAGAAGGATACTTATAAGCTTCTACGCGAGAAGCTTCAGGCCGAGTTGGAAGAGGCTCGGAAGAAGCATGTCGGTTTGATCGAACAAGTAATACGAATATTCGATCTTAGTGATGATGATTCGGACACTTTGGCTAACGACCCGAAACTTCAGGTCAAAGGAGAATTGACCAGATCGGGCAACTTCGGGCATAGGTGGACGCAGTGAAGGCCGAGACCGAGGAATGAAAGAAAAATATGGATCGTTTGGCCTCGAAAAAAGAAGTTGCTTGGCACAGTTGGCTTCTGTCGAGGTTCAACTTCGAGCTGCAAAGGGGAAAAACTTGATGCAAGACAACACAATAGGAACTCCAATCTCAATTAAGCTCATCTGTTTCTGTTCAAGAGAATTTAGCTAAGGAGCTCGAGGCTGCCAAGTCAGAAGTTATTATGGCCCGTGACGAAGCTGATAAAAGGGTGGCCCAACTTAAAGTTGATGCTGAGGCTATCCAGGAGAAGGCAAAAAGCTTGGTGAAGCATGAGTAGTGGGAATCCCGAAGGAAGACCCTCGAGGGGGTCCAAGCCTAGAAATTTGACACATTGATCGAAATTAAGAACGCCAAGACATGTGAAGCCGATGCCCGGAGGCTAGCTTTTCTCGAAGAGTATTCCGATGTGTCCGAAGAGTCGGGCGAATCTGATGGCGAAGAAGGCTCCGAAGGCGATGACGCAGCTGCCGGTGAAGATTAGCCTGTCTTAAAATTTTTGTACTGTTTTTTGTCAAGGCAATTTGGCCTTTGTTCATAACATGTAATGGAGTTGTTCAACGTAAAAAATTTGATATATATATATATATATATATATATGCACACACACACATAAGGCTTTTCCCTTTTATGACTTTCAAGTTTGCTCTTTGCTTTATTTTTATTCGCAAAAGTCAAAATGCCTTAGCATGAAATAATAAAGTTGTGTTCGAGGGTTCGAACAAACATTACCTTTATTGCCTTTGTGGGTTAAGGCATTGTTGGGGTTCGATGTTACCAAATATTTTCCCCCGAAAATATCTTAAGTTTATGACTTTGCCGAGGGTAGCCTTTAGAACCGGTTGTGAAAGTTCTTCTTTTTCGCAAGCCTAGTTTTTGTTATGGGTTTCGAACGTCTCCGAGCCGTGTTAATTTGGCTGTAGCCTTTTAGTTCGAGAGTTGTCCATTGGGCTTGTTTTCCCGAGTTATCCGGGCTTGCCCAAGATAATAGTCCCCGGGTGGGGTGGCCGAGGCCTTTAGAAACCGGGGAGTTGCCTAATTGGTCTTTTGCCCCCGAGGCCCGGTGGCTTGGGCTGTTTGAGTTTTTCGGACGGCAGCCCCTGAGTGAGGGAGTTGTCGTTCGTATTCAGGTTATGTATTTCCCTTGGGCTCGTTATTTTCGGAAGTACGAAACTCTTTAAGGGATGTAAAAAGGAAATTTTTAAAAAATAAGATAATTGCAAAGAAAGCACTTCTCTTTATTCTTGAGCAAAACAGTCATACATGCGTACACGTTTTATGACAGGGCTCGAGCAATCTACGCGGGCACTGTTCGTTTTGACCGTTTGGCCCTTACAATAATTCCTATCCATCGAGACCTTTCCTTTATGAAGTAGTTTCCTCGCTAGAGTTGATATCCGAAGGTAATGTATATCCGAGGGTAATCCCCCCAGTATTCGAGGTTGATTGCAAAGGGACCTCGAATATTGTTGAATTGATCTTCGGTGCCGATTCGCAATCGGTCTTGATTCTAAGTTGGCACGATCCATTGTTGCCTCATTAAAACCCTTGCTGAAAAAACCATTTGGGACAAAATCAGTCTAAGGGAAAAAGAGTGCAACACGTACTTTCAGACAAAAAGACTTTGTGACACTTCTTGTTGCTCACATGCAAGTGTTATTTGAAATTTAAAAAAAAAAGAAATGGAATGGGGCCATACCTTAGCAGTAATACCGTTTTAGGTGAGATATATTCCAATTAGTCGGTAGTTTTTCTCCATTCATCGTTCCTATCTTGTAGGACCCTTTCCCAGTGACCTCGAGAATCTGGTACGGTCCTTCCCAATTCGGACCCAATTTCCCTTTGTTCGGATTTCAGATGTTTATGGTGACTTTCCTTAGAACTAAGTCCCCAACATTAAAATATTGAAGATTGGCTCTTTGATTATAGTACCTCTCGATCCATTGTTTTTGGTCAGGCAATCGAACAAGGGCGGCTTCGTGCCTTTCGTTCAACAGCTCCAAGCTCGTACTCATAGCCTCGTCATTTGACTCCTTTGTTGCATATCAATATCTGATACTTGGCTCCCCGACTTCGACCAGAATTAGGGCTTCGATGTTGTAAACCAATAATAACGGAGTAGCTCGGTACTGGTCTTCACAGTCCTGTGATATGCCCAAAGGACTTCAGGTAGTATCTCATTTCATTTTCCTTTGGCGTCGGTTAACCTCTTCTTAAGATTCTGGATGATAGTTTGGTTGGTCAATTCGGCTTGCCCATTCCGCTAGGATGATAAGGTGTTGATAGGATTCTTTTGATATTATGATCTTCGAGAAATTTGTTACTTTCCTGCTGATGAACTGTTTCCCGTTGTCACACACAATTTCTGATGGCATCCCGAACCGACATATAATGTGGTCCCAAATGAAGTCGATGAATTCTTCTCCCTAACCTTCTCGTAGGCTTGTATTTCAACCCACTTAGAAAATGACAGTAATAAGTAAGATAAATTGAGATTTACCTAGTGCACATGGAAGAGGTCCAGAATGGCCATGACGACTAGACCGAGTGTAGTAGTTCCCCAGGTTGGTGAATCATCGGTGCATGTCTTTTCCATTTGTCACACTTTCGACAAAAATCTTTTGCATCTTTTTCCATGTCAATCCAGTAATGGCCGACTCTTATTACTTTTTGAACCAATGATTCGGCACCGGAATGATTTCCACAAGTGCCCTCGTGAACTTCCCTCAGAACATAGGTATCTCTCGATCCCAGGCATATAGCTAATGGGCCATCGAACATTCTTCTGAACAAGGTTCCGTCTTCGAACAAGGTGAATCGGGATGCCTTCGTGCGCAAGGCCCTCGATTCTTTTGGATCTGAGGGTAGTTTTCTGGTCTTTAAATACTCTATGTATTTATTTCTCCAACCCCAGGTTAAGCTTGTAGAGTTTATCTCGGCGTGTCCTTCTTCGACTAACGACCTCATGAGTTGCATAACGGCTCCCGAATTGAGCTTGTCGTCCTCGACCGGCGACCCTAAGTTTGTGAGGGTGTCAGCCTCACTATTTTGATCTCGAGGCATGTGTTGTAAAGTCCATTCCTTAAATCGATGCAAAGTTACTTGTAACTTATCTAGGTATCTTTGCATTCGTTCTTCTCTAACTTCGAAGGTTCCGTTAACTTGATTCACCACAAGGAAAGAGTCGCATTTGGCTTCGATCGCCTCCGCCCCCAAGCGTCTGGCTAGTTCAAGATCTGCAATTATGGCCTCATATTCGGCCTCGTTGTTAGTCAATTTCACAGTTCTAATAGATTGTCTAGCCACGGTGCCTGTGGGCGGTTTTAGTACGATGCCGAGTCCGGACCCCTTCGCGTTCAATACACCGTCCATAAAGAGGGTCCAGATTCCCGATGACGTATCCGAGTTTATCAACAACTCTATTTCGACCTCGGGTATTAGGGACGGCGTGAAGTCAGCCACGAAATCTGCCAAAATTTGAGACTTAATGGTTGTTCGGGGTCGATATTCAATATCATACTCGCTGATTTCTACGACCCATTTGGCCAACCGTTCCGAAAGCTCAGATTTATGCATTATATTTCGCAACGTATAAGTTGTTACAACACATATGAGGTGACATTAAAAGTAGAATTTTAGTTTCCTAGAGGCGCTTATCAATGCGAGCACCATAGGTGGGATATCAAATTTCGGCCTCACCCAAGGTCTGCCTAACATAATAAATCGGAAATTGCATACCTTGTTCTTCCTGGACTAAGACTCCACTTACCTCTATCTCTGATACTGCTAAATATAAGTACAGATGTTCGTCTTCCCTCGACGTGTGAAGAAACGTTGGGCTCGATAAGTATCGTTTAAGCTCTTCCAAGGCCTGTTGGCATTCCAGAGTCCAATGTGAAATTATTTTTCTTCTTCAGCAACGAGAAAAATCGATGGCTCTTATCGGAAGACCTCGAGATGAATCGCGCTAGGGCGACTGTGCGCCTGGTTAACCTCTACACTGCATTTATGTTGTCTACTACCGTGATATCCTCGATAACTTTGATCTTGTTGGGTTGATCTCGATTCCTCAGTTGGATACCGTGAATCCGAGAAATTTGCCTGACCCGACCCTGTCACACCTCCTTTTTCACCCGGTAAGGGTAATAAGGGAGTTTTTCCACTTTAAATGACATTATTCGATTTTTTTTTTGAGATTTATTTTATTCGTTTCCAGAGTCGCCACCCGGATTTTTTACGGTGTCCCGGGACACCATTTATTTATTTTAGAAATCTCAAAACCGAGGAATTTTGACTCCGTTTAAAGTCTGCGAAACCAGAAGACCAGGTAAGGAATTCTGTTAACCCGGGAGAAGGTGTTAGGCATTTCCGGATTTCGTGGTTCTAGAACGGTCGCTTAAAGATTCATACTTGGATGATTTGATCTAATTACTCATTTTAGGACCTATATGTATTTATCTTTTACCGCTTTTAATTATTTGATTTATCTAAAGGTTTACCTTAATGCGAGCTACGCGTGCGTATACTCGTTCAGTTTAGTGTATTAAGAATCGTGTCGCGCGTACGTGTATACAACTCTTACCACTTAATTTATTTAAGAAAAAGTTTGGTCAAAGTCGCGCGGACGCGTACCTTGAATTTATTTGGAAAAAAAATCGGGATCACATCATGCAAACATGTACGCGATCACGATAGTAGATTAAATACGCACCTAAGCATTCTACGGATGTTTCGTGAGTTGATCATTTCCTATGTGTTTGAGTCTGCTTGTGAAAGTCTAAAGTTTATGAAATTTATGTGGAAGGAACAAAGAGGATTGATTATTTATAAGATGAGCTAGTTTATGAATTGTCATGAAAATGGACTAGCTCTGAAAATGGATCAACAATATGTAAATGAGCCTGGCACAATTTCAGCTTATAGGCCCAAAATTTCTTTCCCTTCAATATTAAACCCATAATCAATGTAAAGATTTGAGTAATTTGCATATTAAATTACAAACCTGGACACTCAAGTCTACCAAGTTAGAGACAAACTTTTTATTAAACATATAATAATACTGACAACACTCAGAACTGTCCACATTAATTTTAAATTGAAAACACATAAGAGCTTACAACATGAAATCAAACCCAAAAATAAGTCCAATTTATAGCATTTGAATCTGAGCATAATTACGCTAAGAAGATTACATACTAACTTTAGTAATTAATGTAAACAAAGGCTCAAAACATAAAATCAAATAAATAAATAAAATCAGAGAACATTCAACTAAAATATAGAAACAAAACAGAAGATTAGGCAAAAACTAAGTAGATCAAATATATTATTGGGATCTTAGATGGAAATGGACCTTGTGATGAAAATTGTATAGCAACAACGAAAAAAAGGCCGGCTCTGAGCCGATGACTGGAATCGAACAGAGAATCACGAACGAAAAACCTCGGATCAGCCATCTCTCGAACGGGATCTCGCCGGCGACTTCGCCAGGGATTCTACCATTTGGTGCGTAAGAAAAGGGCTGTTTTGGAGCTGATTTTCAGAGCCATTTTGAGCAGAATTTTTAGCTTCTTTGGATTGGTTTTTCAGCTGGTTTAGTTTCTCCTTTTGGTTGGATTTTGCTGAAGTTTTGGTGGTGTTTATGGGAGCTAAGGTGTGAGGAAGATGAGTGAAAAAAGGGGAGTGCAGTAGCTGCGTTCTTAGCTCTTTTTTCCAGATCTCCTTCTTCCTCGTTTGTTTGTGTGTGCTAGTTAGAGATGGAAAATCATAGAGAGGGCGTTAGGTCTGTGTTTTTGGTCCAAGAGCCCGTCCTCCTTTGGTCTTCTTCTTTTTATAAAGAAATTTTAGTAGTTTTGTTTTTTGGTTGCATTTGGAGTGGGGAACGTGGATTTTGAAGTTGGAGGTTAGGGATAGTGGAGGAAGAAACATGAGGGAGTGGGAAGTTTGGGAAGGCTTTTATTTTAATTTTTTTTTTTCGTTTTTATTATATTTAAATTTTAATAACCTTTTTTTTATTGAATAAAATAAGATAAAATACACGTGTGTATATATATATATATATATGTATATATATATATATGTATATATATATATATATATATACTTTTAAACTTTAAGGGACTATATAACTAAGAAAATTCACTATTTACACTATGGTTCAAATTATATTAAAAATAAACTACTATAACTTACATTTAAATTAAAAGAAACCATATATATATATAT